>CAUYQV010092101.1:0-17297 GCA_963574575.1 Galagoides demidoff
GTGTGTGTGTTTTTGGTTTTTTTTGAGACAGAGCCTCAAGCTGTCCCCCTGGGTAGAGTGCCATGGCATCACAGCTCACAGCAACCTCCAACTCCTGGGCTCAAGTGAGTTTCCTGCCTCTGCCTCCCAAGTAGCTGGGACCACAGGCGCCCACCACAACGCCTGGCTATTTTTTGGTTGCAGCCATCATTGTTGTTTGACGGGCCTGGGCTGGATTCGAACCCACCACCTTAGGTATATGTAGCTGGCACCTTAGCCACTTGAGCCACAGGCGCTGAGCCTTATGTGTGGTTTCTAAAGATTGAATTGGGTTTTAAAAAAATAATCAGAAGAATGAGCACTTCAGTAAGGAACTGGGTTCTGCAAACATCCACCTGGGGGTAGGAGTCAGGGCGTGGATTTCTCTCAGTTCTGCTGCCATTGATAAAAATCATTTCAATAATGCTTCTTTGGAAACAGCCTGTGTGTCAGCCTCACAGAAATATTCCTTATATTGCTTTTTGGTCACATGTTGTGTGAACTCCTGGAAGAACCCTTCTGTTCCCTCCTACCTTGAGATCATGCACACCCAATCCCTCCTGCCCCACCACCTGCATCCAGCTGGCACCAGGTTTGCCCCTTGCCTGGAGAACTGCCAAGATCTTCTAGCTATATTCCTGCCCTCAAGCCCTGGTGCTCCTCCCTGTTAAGAGCTGGTCAGTCCACTCTCCAGCTTAAGAAATTCAAGGGCCTCTCCAACTGCTTGGCCTGGCCCTTTCCAAGCTGTGGCCAACCTTCTGCTTCACCTATGCCTGCCTCTGTGTCTTGTTCCATTCTATTCCTCAGAAGTTAAACTACTTGTCCCAGAAATGCTTGTGGTCATCTCTTCATGCCCCCATTCATTTGCTAGGGTCAGTTCCCACTTCCTAGAACACATTTTCCATTGTCATTGTCCCTTGAAATCCTTTGAATATTTTCAAAGCCCAGCACACATGTTACTCTCTATCCCCAATTCTTCTCAAGGAAAACTTGGTTCCTCCCTCTCTTTGTGTCCTCTGCACTTTGGACAGCTTCTGTCACAGAGCCTGTGTTCCTCGTTACAGTCAGTTTCTTTTATATCTCCCCTGCTGGAGGACTAGATCCTGAAGGCCTGACTGAGAACAGTGCCTGACACATAACAGGGAGTTAATAAATGCAGTCAGACTGCAGCTGACCTACAGCCCCATGATGTAAATGAGTTTTGTTACAAACCGCTGAGATTTTCTGCTTTGTTACACAGCACTGTTGTGCTGGTAGCTGGCTGAGACAAATGGATCCAGGGAGCCTGGGCAATATGGAACCAAGCTCATAGCACTCACTGGCAGGACATTGTCCCATAGGTGTGGTGAGGACCCAATGCAAGGGTTAGATTGCTCTTATGCCTTGGCAGACTGCCACTTGCTGCTAATGTGTGTGTCTCAACCTCTCTGTGACTCATTTTTCCCATCTACAAAATGGAAATGATGATAGAAAGATCTGTGTCACAGGGCTGCTCTAGGAGACGGGAGAGACATGGTTAGGGACCCATGAGTGTCCGCTATCACTGCCTATGAGTCATTGCCAGTGACCAGCCCTGGCCTTCCTCCCTGGGCATGGCTTGCTGCTCCCCACCCTGCCCTGTGCAGTCTGTGCTGTGTCTAGAGGGGCACAGAGTGAGAAGAGTGACATTCCTCTGTGGGTTCCCTGTGTTCCCTCCCCAATCCCCGACATTCTGCCCAAGCTCAGTGGCATCAGCCATGTCCTGCCTTCCCCCAGAGGGAGTGAGTGTGGCTCCAGCTGCTTTCCATGGAGCTCAAAGAGAAGGTCACATATCCCATGAGGAAGGTATGCCATAGAGAAAAGGCTTGACTATCCCATGAGGAAGGCATGCCAGAGAGAAAAGGCTTGACAAAAAAGAGGGAGGCAGAAGCGGCATCTGTGGCTCAGTGAGTAGGGGTGCCGGCCCCATATACCGAGGGTGGCAGGTTCAAACCCAGCCCTGGCTAAACTGCAATAAAAAAAATAGCCGGGTGTTGTGGCGGGCGCCTGTAGTCCCAGCTACTTGGGAGGCTGAGGCAAGAGAATTGCCTAAGCACAGGAGTTGGAGGTTGCTGTGAGCTGTGACGCCATGGCGCTCTACCAAGGGCCACACAGTGAGACTCTGTCTCAAAAAAAAAAAAAAAGAAGAAGAGGGAGGCAACGGTAGTGAAGACTTCATCTTCCAGCTCCTGTGAGTCATGTGGACCTACTTCCACGTGTTTCTAGAGGTGTCGTGGATACCTCTATTCTCTATTCTAATTCTAGTTGCCTCTATTCTATTCTAACCCACTCTACTGGAAAGAGTCCACAGTCACCTCTTTGTTGGTGACATCTGCAGAGAGTCATTCTAACCATGTCCCCAGAAAACAGAGACTATGGGGATTCGAAGATGGGGGTAGCATGGGCCCTGCCTTCTGGAATTTTCTAGTCTGGCTGGGGTGGCCAGAGGGACTCAGGAAATAGCTGAGCAAGTTATAGCATCATGTACTAACAGGACTCAAAGTGCCCATCAGAATATCCCATGGGGAAGGTATGCCAGAATTTTCTAGGAATTCCCAGGATTGCGTAGGAAGATGTCAAGAGCTTGGGTAAATGGAGAAGGGCATCTGGGGTCTCCCGGTCTCACCTCTCCATATGGCCCATCTGTGTAGAGAGCCACCTCTGAGGGACCACAGCGGCCCTTCTCAGGAGAGGCAGACCTCCGCAGTAGCCTCTTGCCAGGCTGGGTTGCAAACATCCCCGAACAGAAAGCTCCTCCTGGACTTTGCTCCTGGTCCTGAGGCCCTCTTAGTCACCCTAAGGGAATCTACCAAGCACCACACAAAGGAAGTGCTTCTGGGCACCGCTTGGGGCCTCACCCCATCTTGATCATCCCAATTCCCAGGATCTGGGATGAACAGTTGTTCAGAGGGTCTCAGGATTGACCAAGGAGCAGAGGCACCATGTATGTGGGACGGGGGTAGGGGGTGCTCCCAGCTCCCAGCACCCAGCATCCTAAATCTAGAAATCGGAAGGATGGAGGATTGAGTCCTTTAGACATCTGCTATCTCCAGCATCTGGCACTGGTGTGACTAGGTGGCTCCTAGCTTGCTGGACCCCTATGCCCCACCAATGCCACAGGAAGAGATGCGATGGCTGGAAGCCTGGGTGGAAAGTGTTGGCAGGGAAGGTGGGCCATGAAGGTCTGCACTGCACCACCACTTCTGTCTGGAAAACTGGAGGCCACGGTCTTCCACTTCTCTACGGGGCTATAGCAGTGACAGAAATGCAGGTTAGTCTGTGGTGGGCATTAAGGCAGGATACCCTCCTCCTCTTCTACTGAGAATTCCAGGCACATAGCCCCCTCCAGGGGAAGCAAGCCCCCCATCTGGACTCCATACTGCTGGCAGCATCATAATAGCAGTAACACCCAGGGTCCACTCGGGCTAAGTCCTGTCCTAAACGCTTGCACAGTCACTCATTTGCCACGCAGTTGCCAGGGTCTTATACAAAAGCTTGTTCAGACACCCCTGTGAGGGGTCCTTGAGGGATGTCCCTGTGAGGGATAGCCTCAGAAGTGACTTCACACTCAGTCACTTTCCTGTGGGGCAGCTTCCATTACACCCCATTTTGCAGGAGACACTAAAGCACAGACAGATTGAATAACTTGGCCAAGGTTATGCAACTGGTGAGTGGTAAGGCCCAAACTGACCCTGCAGTCTGGTTCCAAGGACATGTTTGTAACCCTCAACCCTTTGCGCGCGGGCGCACACACGGTGCCTTTGCTCCTTGGTCAATCTGGAAACTCTGCGAATAACCCTTCACCCCAGACCCTGGCATCGGGGATGATCAAGATGGGGTGAGGCCCCAAGTGTTACCCAGAAACAGCTTCCTCTGTGTGGTGCTTGGTAGATTGCCTCAGGGTGACTGAGGGCCTCAGGACCAGGGGCAAAGAGGGAGGCCTCCAGGCGAACTAAGTGGATTGAATGGAACTGGGAGCAACTTTGAGGCACTGGAGATACTGCTGGATGCTGAGGGGAGGAAATGCTCCTATTGAAGGATTGTGATGTGGCTCAGCGCCTGTAGCTCAAGTGGCTAAGGCGCCAGCCACATACCCCAGAGCTGGCAGGTTCAAATTCAGCCTGGGCCTGCCAAACAACTATGACAACTACAACCAAAAAATGGCCAGATATTGTGGCGGGCACCTGTAGTCTCAGCTCCTTGGGAGGCTGAGGCAGGAGAATCACTTAAGCCCAGGAGTTGGAGGTTGCTGTGACAACCTCTACCCAGGGTGACAGCTTGAGGCTTTGTCACAAATAAATAAAGAAAGAAAGGATTATGATGGGAAGGGGAGAAGGACCCTAGAGAGATACATGGACAGGACCTCACAAAGATGCCACCTAACTTGAGGGTCAGGAAAGGCCACATCCCAAGCAGGATTGGCCTGAAGGTCCTGATCCAACCATCCTCCCTGACGCCGCCTCCACCCCTCATAGGTCCTTGGTAAATCCAGGGGCATCTGAACAAGCTTTTATATAAGACCCGGCAACTGGGATGATCGAGATGGGGTGAGAGGTGCCGGGTGCACTTGGGGCTGTGGTCAGGCCTGGGGTGGGTTTCAGCTACCTCTCACCCATCACAGATGTCCTCCCCAAGAAATGCCACTTTCTCTCAGGACCAACAGACCCAGCCCTGTGGGTCAACTTGGAGAGGGATACAAACCACCTGGGCGAAAATGTCCCTTCCCTGCTGAACATCCCAAATAAAGGGCACAGCAACTTACTGTCCACCCAGCACAGCCCTCCTGCCCCAAGAGGATCCCCCCACCCCAGGACACGTGCTCTTTTCACGCCGGATGGCTGGGGTGGCAGGATGGGGACCCAGCAGGGGTGGAAGGCAGCATGGTATCCTGAGACCTGTCTCAACTGCCCACCCTGCTACATCTGGAGTGAACTTCAGATAACCTCAGAAGTCACAGAGTGCCACTTCCACCATCCTGGCCAGCATTACCATCTACTCCCAACAGCCACAGTGAGCCACCCCAGGTTCAAGGGGTAGGGACGTCCATATTCTGGTACACATTGTGTACACACTCAAGGTCACACTTTGGAAAGAGCAAATGGGATGGGAGATAGTGTCGTAGTCACTGCTGGAGAGGGTAATCTGCCTCACCGGACTATACCTGCAGGACAGAGCGGCCCTCCATCTCCCAATTACTGTGACCTGAGTCCCAAATTTCCTCCCCCAGCATCTCAGTCCATTTTCTGCCACTATAACAGAACACAAAAGAGTGTGTAGTTTATAAAGAAGTTACGTGGCCCACTCACCTGGAGGCTGGGAAGTCCAAGACAGAAGGGCCACACCCGCGCTGGGACACGGAGGACGCATCACACTTGGGGCAGACTCAGACCAAACTATCCTTTCATCAGGAATCTGCTCCCTAAATAACTAATCCATTAATAATCAATTAACCCATTAATGCCAAGATAAAGCATTAATCCATTCCTGAGGGCTGAGCCCTCATGACCTAATCACCTCTTAAAAGGTCCCTCCTCCAGCACCATCACATTGGCAATTAATCCTCAACCTGAACTTTGGAGGGGACATTCAAACCACAGCACTCAGGTGTATCTGTGAGTGTTCCAAAGATACTCCGTACTGTCCTCTGGGAAATTACCTTGAGCCCATGGTAGCCTCTGTGTGTCAGCTGTCTCGGGGTCACAGGACAGATGAAAGGAAGATTCTCAAATTACACGGCTTATTAGATTAATTAAAAACACACAGCAAGAAGCAAGAGGACAGAGATGAGAAAGTTAACACACTTGGGCTAGATGCCCTCAGGGTGGAGGGAGCACACACACCACTGAAGCTGGGTGTAGGGGGTTCACTCGGCCCTTTTCTCTCTGCTGTGTCAGTCTTCTCTGGCGCTGGCGGTGGGGTTATGAGGCCCAGAGTGAGGGCGAACAGGCCGACGATGCCTGGAGCAGGCACTTGCGCTCCAGCGGAGGGGTTTGGGAACGACTTGGGCTTGCCAATTAGCCCGATGAGCAGCTATTTGGTTTATTTTAAAGATTCAAACCCATCTAATTTACATAGATTAGAGAAAGCATTTTCTGTGGCAAGCGTTCATAGAAGTAGCATCTGGGATGTTTTAAGTAAAAAATGTACTAATTTTCTTGGGCATAAGACACATGGGGCCAGAATGAGTGTCACCAGTGGGTGGCCGACTTAAGATCTCATGAATATGGAACAGGTTAAGTGCCTGGAATATAATTAGTGTAGCAGGAATATTTGCTGCCTTAGTGTGTTTTCCATCCTTCCCAACTATCAGTAACACTCTTATCTGTTCCTTTTTATTTTTTGAGACAAAGTCTCAGTCTGTCACCCTGGGTAGAGTGCCATGGTGCCATAACTCAAACTCTTGGCAACTTCAAACTCTTGGGCTTAAGCAATCCTCTTGCCTCAGCCTCTGAGTAGCTGGGACTACAGGCACCTGCTACTACACCCAGATAGTTTTTCTATTTTTAGTAGAGATGGGGTGTCATTCTTGTTCAGGATAGTCTTGAACTCCTGAGCTCAAGCAATCTGCCTGCCTCAGCCTCCCAGAGTACTGGGATTACAAGCATGAGTAAGGCTTGGTCTGTTCCATTCTTTTTTAAAAATCTCTGTTCAACATGCATTTATTCTATATACTTGATCTTTAATATGTTTCACCAGCTTTTTGCTCCTGGAAGTAGCTTTTGTTAACACTTTATATCAGAATTGAATATCGTGAACAATGCAGCCAACACACACCATGCATACACTCTCGAAAAGGCCCCTGAAGGTGACCTGGCTTAGACTTCAACTGCAGTACATTGTTGCTGCTCCTTCCAGTCACCGGTCTCCACTCCTCTGGACACCAAGCCTCTCCTGGAGACCTCCATGCCCTCACTCCAGCCTCAGCCAGGTCCCTCCTATCCCCTCCGGCTCTTCTTCTGAAGCCCAGGCCAGGCCTTCCAGCTGCCATTAGAGGAGGCCATCGACAGAGCCCACTGTCCCAACCTGTTCTAGGCGGGCAGGGTCCCTGCCTAGCACAGCTCACCTGTGCGGGCCAAAAGCAGCTCACCGTCCTGAGAGTGTTCCATGCCAAGCTGATCCCAGCTTGATGAGAACCTCCGGGTCCTCAGGTCTGGGCCTGCTTCACCTCCCATGAGGCTGGCTATTCCTTTTAAATGTAACCACAGGAGGGTGTGGTGGCCCCCGTCCTGACAAGACCATCTCTAGAGTCCAGCAATGTCTTTCCAGACCCCAGTTTATGTGCTTAAGCCCTTTCGTGAGGTCACCAACCATCTATCCCAGATGGCAGAGTTCTCACCAGAGTTCTCAGAGAACAGCCACCTCAGTTCTCAACTGGTGTGAGAACGGCAAGAACGCTGGTCTTTCTTCTGGTGTGAGATGGCAAGAACGCTGGGCCTGCTTGCTCCCTACCCCACCCAGCCACACGGTCTCCAATGAGCAAAGGCTTCCCTGTAATCCAGTCACCCAACCTTTACTGAACACACATCCCTTGTCGGGTGATATTCTAAGCACTAGCCATTCAGCAGTAAACAAAACAGGAAAAATCTCTTCCCTCAAGTCCCTTGTGGTCTAGTGAGGCAGTATTAACAACAGAATGTTTGAACCTCACCTCCAGATTCATAGGTTGAAATCTAATCCCCAGTGTGACTGTATTTGGAAGATGTCTTTGGGAGCTTGTTTTGGTCATGAGGGTAGAACCCTAATGAATGGGATTAGTGCTCTTATATTAGTAAAACAGACCTGAGAGAGCTCTCTGGGTCCTTCCGCCATGTGAGGACCAGTAAAAAGGCATCATCTGTGAGCCAGAAAGTGACCCTCACTAGACACTGAATCTGCTAGCACCTTGATCTTGAACTTCCCAGCCTCCAGAACTGTGAGCAATAAATCTCTGCTGTTTATAAGCCATTCTGCTTATGGTATTTTGTAATACTAGCCTGATCTAAGACTGGGAGACATGGGTGACACCTTTGAGTACCTGATACAGTAGATTGTAAGGATCCCCCCCCCCCCCCCCGCCAAGTGCCATGTGGCGGGTGCTAAACCAGGCAAAGGAATGGAGATTTGGGGTGGAGGTTGTGCTGCAATTTTGATAGGATGGTCAGGGAAGGCTTCACTGAGAGGGTGGTATTAAGTAAAATCCCGAAGTGGAGGAGAGGGCTGCTGTGGGAATATATCTAGCTTCCTCATTGGGATTAGGCTTTTGGGCCAGGTGACTACCTCTCCTGGACTCCCAGTAAGGTCCTTGCCTCACAAGGAATGACAAAATGGCTATCCAAGGGCTCCATTTCAGAATAAAGGGAAACCTGATCCCAAAGACAAATTCAGGTTTCTGTCCACCAAGGAGGAACTTATTGTTAATCCAAAAAGAACAATCTTAGCAGCCCTCCCACATTTTAGTCCAGTCTTTCTTAAACAACCTCTCTGCCTCATTTAATTTACTGTGATCAGAATACCTGTGAAACTCTTTTAGGTACAATTACTACTACCCCATTTTGCAATTTGGAAACTGAGGTTCTGAGAAAGCAATTCCCACACCCAGAAACATATAGCCAGCTAGTAATGGACCTCATGTGCAAATCTGGGTGCTCCCTCTGTGGTCCCTTCCAACGCAGATGTCCTTTCCAGAACCATCGTGTGGGATTCAGGCAGAGGGTCTGGAGGTCCCCAGCTTGGCTGCCTGTGTGGTTGGGAAAGGCCCTTGGGTGCAGACCCTGTGGCCCTCGGGATATAATATTGAGCCCAGAGCCAGCACACCCTCCTCACTGTGACTAGACAGAATTCATACCTGCTGTCTGAGTCCCTCCTCCTGACCTTTGCAGTTAGAAGCTGTGTGTCTTGGCCGCAGGGCCTCAGCTTGCTTCTGAGAGGTGGGAACAGTGCCTGCCGCTCTGCCGAGCATGGTCGATAACCGACGAGGTAGAGTCTTGGCACACAGCAGACGCTCAGTGAGTTGGGAGTGTTATTACTGTTTCCACTCTGGGGTGAAAATAGCCCCTCTGAAGGGGTCTCTGGGTGCCTCAGAGATGCTCCCAACTCCCTGCCTGCATCTGGCCTTGCATTTTCAGAGTGCCAAGGGAAAACAGGACACATGGGGGCCTCAGGGTTAGGGCTGGCTCCTCCCGATTTTCTGCACATTTTCCATCTTCCCTTTCTTCATGAGCTGCAATAATTTAACAACCTCAGGAATGAAGATAGCTGGGGAGCAAATGTGGAATAGCTGGAATTAAAGTTAAATTGAAATAAATTAAATTAAACCGGCAACTTTCCGGTGCTCATCTCTCAGGCCAAATTATTGTGGAGTGCTTCTGGCTGCTGGGGAGAGGCCCCTGATGGCAGATTCTGGCAGGTTCTGGCAGCTGCCCCAGAGCCCGCTGTGGGGTACTGGTCTTCACTGGCTCAGCTCCCCACCCACCCTAGATGGGGTGTGGGTTGCTGCCTCTGGCAACTTCTCCCAGTGCAGATTGCCCAGAACCTCAAAGCTGGCCCCTCCCCTGCCTCTTTCATTCTTCCTGCTTCTTCCATGCAGTCCCTGGCACAGTGAGACCTGAACCCAAGATGGGCAGTTGCCAGCTCCAGGCCCCTTGACTGGAGGAGGAGCAGCATCTCCAGTTGGCAGCCGTGGGCTGAAGGTGCCCACCAGGACCACAATAATCTTGATCCCTGGTATTTCTAAGGCCTAAATTAGCCACCCCTGCAGGGCACAGCCCCTCCAGCTGCCCCTTCTCTCCCAGGCTCCCCTGAACACTGCCAGAACAAGCTGGTGTTCAGGCCAGGCTAGGGACTCAGGGTTTGTGCTTCTGTCAACTTCCCATCAAATTCCCCCAGGGACCAAGGGTGGAAGAAAATCTGCCCCAGGCACAAGATTCTTTCAAGTGCCAGTTTCAAAATTCACAGTGCATGTTGTATGCTGCCCCTTAATGCATCCATGTTTATTTTAATGGGCAAAGTTTTACAATATCTACCAATGAGTAAAACTGGCAAGCCTGGAGACTGTGCTACTTTGTTCTGGTCTCACAGGAGCCCCGGGTGAGGCCTGGCAGCCCGCATGAGAACCAGCCTCCTGGCCTTTGCCACCTCCATTCCCGCCCACCTAGGCTGCAGTCTGGAAGGTGGGGAAGGCACCTTGAGGTCACCATGGTAAGGGATATAAGCCAGTCACAAAAGAAGAATCACCTGGTGTGATTCCCCTCACATGAGGTTCTCCAATCAGCCACATTCACTGACAAGACAGGGAGAATGGTGATTTCTGGGGACAGGGACAGGAGCACAGAGAGGTAGTGAGTGCTTAATGGGGACAGAGAATCAGTCTTGAAAATGAAGAGTCCTGGAGGTGGACGGTGGTGACGGTTGCATAACAGTGTGAATATACTTAATGCCACTAAACCATACGCTTAAACATGGTTAAGATGATCAATTTTATGTTTTGTATTAACCACAATTTAGGAAAACAAAAACAAAAATGAGAACATCAAGGGTAGGAGATAACCGGGCTCACTTAACAAGCCAGGGTCTCCCTGCAGGGCAGAGGCAGGGGCTGGCTCTCCTGTCCCTGAAGAAGACCCCAGCCCTGCCCTCCTCCTCGGGGAGGTGGCAGCTGACACAGTAGGGGAGCCCTACTACTGTGGCTGGGGAAGGAGCCCTGCAAAGAAGTCATTCCAAACTCTAAATTTCACAGATAAGGAAACTGAGGCTGGAGAAGGGGGCGCTGCCTCCCTAAGTCACATAGCAGGCGACCGCCTTAAAGGGGTGATTCTGCTGGCCGCCCCCAGCTCTCTGCTGTGGCTCAGCAGCTAGAGGGGTCCAGGTAGTTCAAACAAAGCCCCTCCTCCCAGCACCAGCCCCTCACTGACCCCTGCCTACCTCTAAAAGGGTGCCAGTAACCTTTGCGCCCTCCTCAGGCCACCAGGAGGCTGCTTAATTAGCCCTAGTTCAGGGCTCAGGCACAGGCTAATGGGCAATAAGCTTCTTATTATTATTTTTAATCAGACTATGCAATTTATGGCTCCCATCACCCAGAGCTATGGAGTGTCTCTGGAAGTTAATTAAGACTGCCAAGCATGGTCTGGGGGTAGGAAGATGTGGGGGATGGGCCAGCCTGGGCTCCACTCACCTGCCTGAGACCAGCCCAGGTGGGCAGCAATGTGATGGTCACACGGGACCAGGGGTCCAGCGTCTGACTTTTCCTCTGGGACAGGCTCTACCTGGCCAAGCAGCAGGGGCCTTAGAGCTAGAGACCTAGGACAATTTCCTGTACCTTTCATTCTGCAAGGCGCCCCTCTGTGGAGCACCCTGCCCTTTATGCCCCCTTTTCAGTATTTCATCAGTTGACGAGTTCACCTCAATGTCTCAGGTGTGGCAGGCATGCTTTTCTCAGGGGCGGGGGTGCAGTGAGCAGTCTCAGCCGGGTGTACGCACAACGCCCCCACCCCCAACCCTGCCTGCGCGTCTGCCCCTTCCCTCCCACCTTTCACAGGCTGGGGCGGGGCTTTAGCTTGTGCCCCTGGCGGGGAGGAACAGCGGCAGAGGTTCTGGGGACACAGCTGGGCATGGATAGGACCTACCACGACCCAGGCTCCACGTCCCCGGGGTGACCTCTGAGCCTGGAGCAGTGGAGAGGGACCCCTCTGAGCTGGCACCAAAGCAGGACCAACCAGCGTGTGAGGCAGAGATGTGCGACCCACTCTTAACCCTTCCAGAGCCCTTTCTGTGAAAGCAGCGTCGGGACGCCCCACAGGACTGCAAATACGTATGTTAACCCCAGCTATCCAGGAACGCAGGGCCCCATCTTCTCAGCTGCCAGGTGTACCTGGTGACACTGGGACCCTGACAGAGAGAATCCAAGGGATCTGAGCTGTGGAGATCAGGAAAGTTAGGAAATCGGTCTTCCACAGGCGCTCCATAGCTGTGCAGCCTCTTAAAATATGCCTGGCCACATCAGCGCTCCCTAAAGACGCCGTTCCAGAGCTCTGCCTCCTCTGGAAAGGGAGAGCTGGAATGAGCTCTTTATGAAGACAGCAAAAGGATTTGTTGAAAACTACAGGGATGACAGCCATATATGGTTTGCTCTCAATTAAACGCAAGTAGGCACAACAGACTGCTGACAACATACACACCACTCTGATATAAATTCGTATTTTAATGATCTGCAGTTTGAATTCATTTCACTTACAAATTAATATCTCAATATATGAATTTATTCCTCTTAAAAATTATCAGAAATAAATCTAAAGCCGCCACTGAGCCAACAATTTTACCCCTCCTCCAAAAGGTAGCCACTATTATGATTTTGGAGTGGATCCTTCAGGTATTTGAAAATATTTTAAAATCCATTAGATATGCCCAGAGAAAATAGATAGTGCTATCTGGGGTGTGTTTTATATATATATATATATATAAAATCATACATATTCTGTAACTATTTTTTTCACTTAATGATATTTTTTACGTCTATATACATTGATAGATTTAAACCTGGTTCACTCGTTCTGGCTACAGCATAGTCTTCTATCCTAAAAACATAACACATTTTTTTTTAACATAACACATTTTATTTATCCATCCCACTATTTTGCTATTTTAAAAATATCCCGATGATCATTCCTGGGCATTCTTCCCTGTGTACACGTGTGAGTTTTTAGTGCTGACACACAGAAGCATAATCACTACATTGTAGGATGTGAACACTTTCTGTTTTGAATATACTATCAAGTCACTCTCTGGAGTGGCTGTATCCGCTAACACCCTTCCCCCAGCAGTTACAGGAGCACGCCAATTCTCACGCCCCTTGCTAGCACTTGATATTATAATAAAATTATTTTTGCCAAACCGGTGATTAAAAATAGAATCTCCTTGGAGTTTTGATTTGCATTTCCTTGGTTGCTGCTGGAGCTGAGCATCTTTTTTTTTTTTTTGTAGAGACAGCATCTCACTTCATCACACTTGTTAGGTGATTCTCTTGCCTCACCCTCCAGAGTAGCTGGGAGCTGGGACTACAGACACCCGCCACGATGCCCAGCTATTTTTTTGTGGCAGTTTGGCTGGAGCGGGGCTTGAACCCTCAGTACATGGGGCCGGTGCCCTATCCACGGAGCCACAGGTGCTGCCCAGAGCTGAGCATCTTTTGATGTGCTTACTGACCATTTATATTTTCTCCTTTGTGAGTTGTGCTCTTATAACCATTGCTCATTTTCCCCCTGTTGGGCCATTTTTCTTCTTCTTTTTGTTTTGAAACCGTCTCACTTTTTCACCCTCGGTAGAGGGCTGTGGCGTCATAGCTCATAGCAATCTCAAACTCTTGGGTTCAAGTGATTTTCTAGCCCCTGCCTCCCAAGTAACTGGGACTGTGACCACCAAAACCCCTGGGTACTTTTAGGGGTCTCACTCTTGCTTGGGCTGGTCTTAAACTCCTGAGCTCAGACAATTCACCCGCCTTGGCCTCCCAGAGTGCTAGGATTTATAGGCGTGAACCACTGCACTTGGCCCAAGGATCATTTTTCTCGTTTCCTATTGATTTGTAGAGTGTACTTTTGCACTTCCTATGAGTGCTAGATTTTAATTCCATTTTTACATATTTAAAATGTTTGCCATCAGTCTGTTGGTTGCCCTTTAAGCAGGTGTGTTTATGGTATCTCGTACCCTACACTGATTTTAAATTTTGATTTGTAAAAATTTTCTTCCTGTAAAAATATCTTTTATGATTTGGTTTGTAGATTTTGTGTCTTATTTCAATAAGCCTTCCTTACCTCAAAGTGAAAAAAAAGATGGTCTTAATTTATTCTAGTAATTTAAAAGTTTTTCTTCTTTACTTTTAGATTTCTAATTTCTCTGGACTATCCTTCCCTCCTTCCTCCCTTCCTTCCCTCCTTTTTCTTGACAGGGTCTTGCTCTTTTGCCCGCACTAGAGTGCAATGGTGTCATTATAGCTCGCTCCAACCTCAAACTCCTGAGCTCAAGTGATCCTCCTGCTTCAGTCTCCTAAAGTGCTAGGACTACAGGTATGAACCCCCACTCTTGGCCTGCAGTATACTTTTGTGGCAATAATGTCTCAGAAAAAAACAAAACAAAACTGCATTTCCCAATCTCCTTTGAAGCAAGGGACTCCCTTGTGACCTAGCTCTGGCCTAGGAAAAGTAAGCAGAAGTCTGTGGGGGAAATTTCTGGGAAAGTTTTACCATATTTTGCTGTGTATAATGTGCACCCATATTTATTGCACAAACTTGCAGGAAAAAAAATTTCATTTTAATTTTTTAATTCAAATCCAAAGCGTAATGCTTACAATATATGAAAACTGTTTCAACATTTTCCAAGAGGCTTTCCAATAATTTTTGTAAGAATGTCAGCTAGATTGCTAGCTTCTGCCTAAAGTGTATGAAAAGAAATATGTTGCTTTTTGTTGGCCAAAAATGCTTTCATTGCTAGTTCGTCATAAGTTCAACAAAATGGATTACAGTATTCTAGGGTATTATTTTGCACGTGGATAGTATTTTTTTTCTGGAATTATGCTTTTAATGCATAAGCATTAATACAAGAATTAAAAATATTTATATAGATTTGGAACTAGTACTACCCATGTATAATGGGCATCCTTATTTTTCCCTCAAAAATTTTGGGTAGAAAATGGCACATTTATATGTGGCAAAATACAATGCTTTCTTGCACCACTCTTTCCTCTTCCTCGTTTCCTTCTTTCACTGCCTGGCATGTAAGTGTTTATTCTTTCATAAGAATTTTAGGATTAGTTTATCAAGTTCCATGATAAATCTTATTAGAAGTTTAGTTGGGATCCGCATCAGCTTTGAGTAACAGAGGCAAACAGACACTTAAAATAATATGAATTTTAGTTTCACCTAACTAGTAATTCCAAAGGAAAGGAGACCAAAGACTATATAAGAAACTGAGCTTGTTTCTTTTTTCTCTACTTTTGTTAGTATTTGGCTTTTATCCTTTTGGGCCTAGTATATGCTGGGTACAGTGTGTTAATAGCAGTATAATTCTTAAGTAAACCTAATAAAAAATGTATGAAACCTATCATGGAGCTTTCTCATCCATGAACATGGTATAATTTCTATTTATTCAACTTTTTTCTTGCGTATTCTTCTGGAATAATTCTACTTGGCATTGACTGATTAGTATTAAAGGCAGTCCCCAAGTACCAAACATCTGACTTATAAATGGAGGATGTTACAATAAATCCCCAAGTTACAAACATCTGGCTGATATATGACTCACACTTATGAATGGAGGCTATTACAGATAATAGATAAATGTACCAGTGCCAACTTATGTACAAATTCAACTTAAGAACAAACCTGTAGAACTTATCTTGTTCATAACCCAGAGACTGCCTAAATTGTATTTATGGGTATAAATGAGAGCAGCCTATAGTTTTCCCTCTTGTGTTGCCCGTGTCTACTTTTTCACATGGTCAGGGTGATACTATCCTTAGAAAATGACATTGAAACTTTTCCATCTTCTTTCTGTATATACTGAAAAATTTATACAGAATGGGTAGTCTTTAGTAATGTAGAACTCACCTCAAATACTGTCTGGGTCTGATATTTGTCTTAGTTGGGAACTATTACAAAATACCATCAACTGGGTAGATTATAAACAACAGATATTTATTTCTCACAGTTCTAGAGGCTGAAAAGTTCAAGATCAAGGAGCCAACAGATTTGGTTCAGATTAGGACCTGCTTCCTCATAGACAGTGCCTTTGTGTTGTGTCTTCACATGATAGAAAGATCAAGCTAGCTCTCTGGGATCTCTAATCCTGATTGTGAGGGCTCTACCCTTATGACCCAAAGGTGCCACCTCCTAATACAATCATCTTGTGGGTTAGGATCTCAACATATGAATTTTTGGGAGACACAAGCATTCAGTCCATTGCAGGTGCTTTTTAAATTTAGTCAATGGATTCCAACCAGTGACAGAGGACTTTAGGCTAATTACTGTATGACATGGAGGAATTCTGGGAAGATGGCTGACTGGTAGCAACCCTCATCAGAAGCTTCTGAGCAAAGGAAGAAAAACTGGACAGAACCAGACTCTACGAAGCCAAAGACGGGGAGTTGAGCCAAGAAAGTTCGGCAAGCTATAACTCCAAGGAAGAACATTCAAGAAAACAAATTACAGATATAAACCCTATTGACTGGAGGATGGGAGACCCCACCCCCAAGTAGGAGGCCTGCCATAGGCTATCTGTGAAGGAGCAGGAAACAAAAGACCTGTCATTTTACCTCACTGGAGAGAGCTGCTAAACTCCAGGTCTCTTTCTCCAGGGAGGTCCCACTTATGAACCTAGACACCACCCCGCCAGGCATAAAATTGAACAGATATTTTTCCCCACAAGTCCAAACTCCCAGTCCACCCTTTCCCCCTCGCATGGTGATCTGAAGCTCTGACCACTGCAGAGCACAGAGTGTTTGGTGTTGTCCTGAGAGACCTGGGCATAGTGTGGACCATCCACCATCAGGATGAAATCTGTGACTAATAGGGAAGAAAGAGGGTGTGGGAAGAAAGGGACACTCTGTGGGAGGAGGAGCAGTCCCCTGGTTATGACTATGCCTGGCCAGTGGTAGTGTTGACCCTTAGTTTGGGCTGTGTCTGGCAGGATGGGGTACAGAACCCCCGACTCTGACAGCACCCACAGCAGGAAAGTGGTTGCCCCGTGTAGACTGAGTTTGGCAGACAGGGCTGGTCCCTGCTGGGCCTGAGAGCAGAGGCGTAATAGGTTTGGACTGTGACCTGAGAGCAAGAGTGTGGTCTCCTGATTCCAACAGAACCCTCGGGCAGTGGCTTACTGGGTGTGAACTAAGCCCTGAGGGCTAGGGCATACTCTACTCCTTCAGCAGGGCTGGTGAGCAGAGGCTTACCAGGTGAGGACTGAGACCTGTGAGCTGAGGGTGGTGCCCTGACTCTAACAGAGCCTGAGAACAGAGGCTTGCCAGGCAGTGGACTGAGATTGGCAAGAGGGGATGTGGTCCCCTGACTCCAACTGGTTTGGCAGGCACTACTCCAGACCCTACTTCAGAGGCTAGCTGTGTGTGGACTGAGACTGGTGGGCAGGGGCATTGCCCCTGGCTCCAGCTGGGCCTGTGAGGAGAGAAGCAGACAATAGTGTGGACTGAGTCAGGGAGGTGGGAGTGTGGATCCCTGGCTCCAATTGTGCTTTGAATCCCTCTGTTTTGAATTGTTCTTGAATCCCTCTCTGTTGGGCAGGGT
>CAUYQV010092105.1:0-11055 GCA_963574575.1 Galagoides demidoff
CTTCATCAAGCTGGTTAACATAAATTTCATGTCATTTGGTTAATCATTGTATCAACACATTTATATTCTAGTTCTAGAAAAGTTCACTTGTACCCTTGTTAGACAGATATATAGGTAATCTTTCCCATCACCCTCCCACCACTCATCCACGCTTCTCCCCTCCCCTTCTCCGCCCCCTCCACATATTTTTTGGCTAGAATTAAGTTGTATCTTTTGCTTGAGAGCTATAAATTAGTTTAATAAAATGGCTGTGTACATTGGATACTTTTTTTTCCAATACAGAGACACTTTGCTAAGAAGCACATTTTCCAGTTCCATCCATGTAAACATGAAGGAGGTACCTAGGTCCTAGTTCACTGCAATCTTAAACTCCCCGGATCAAGTGATCTTCCTGTCTCAGCCTCTCCAGTAGCTAGGATTATAGGCATGTGCCATCACGCCTGGATAATTTTTTAATTTTTTATATAGATAGGGTCTCACTATATTGCTCAGGTTAGTCTCAAACTCGTGGCCTCAAGAGATCCTTGAACCTTGGCCTCCCAAAGTGCGAGGATTACAGGTGTGAGTCACTGCGCGCAGACAACAATGCAACTCTTCTAAACCTTCCTTAGTATATCTCTGTTCCTTCCAGAAAGTTAATTCCTTATTTGGGTTCCATAGTTCTACTTGTTACTTTTCCTTATGTCCAACTCCAAGGAATAAAAATTCTCTCAATTTTGCAAACAAATTAAGGTTCAGAGAGACTAAACTGGCACTTAGGTAGTAATTGGCAAGACCAGGCACTCAGACCAACAGCTGCCTGATTCCCCCACCCCTTCCCTTGCCACCACACTGGGCTACTCCTTAATATAGAAAGATGCTGGTAAGAGTTGAAGAAATCCTCATGGCCAGGGTCCCTCATGAGCAGGATGGAACACGTGCACAAAACACCTTGAAAACTGTGAAGGATTGTCTGAAATTGAACCATTGTAATGGGTGTTATTACTGCTGCTCCTCCCATCACCATCAGCTGAGAGCTGGCCATGACCTTCCATGAGTGAACTGCTCTGGTCATTCCCCGAGTAGGGACAGCTCAAGCTTCACATCCCACCAGTGCCCTGGACTGTGAGAAAGGCCAGGTGAGGAGGTGCCTCTCCAGGTGGCTTGGTCTGGTTATACAAGTTGTGCTGCTCAAATGTTCAGCCCTGGGGTTAAGGGTGCTGGAATCCAGCTCACCAACCCATTTGCCCTGTGCAGAGGGAGCATTGAGCCACAGTTCATCTGCTCAGCAGTGCACTTTTTAGAAGTCTATCCTTACAAGGGGAGAGGACAAAGAGTTGGAGTGTGTGTGTGTGTGTGTGTGTGTGTGTGTACATGCGCACATATAGGGACTCCATTTTTTACTAATTTGTACCAAGCTTTCATCAGCTCAGGGGCATCCCTGCACCAACCCTGAGGTCCCCCATAGATGAGCAATGACCCAGTCTGTGCAGTGTAGCAGGCCGGGGAAACTCTTCCAGCTAATTCAGAACAACCATCAGCTGTCAGGCAAACACAGTCCTCAGTTCCTGCTGATCAGACCTGGGTCTGAACCAGAGACCCTTCAGTAAGACTCTCCCACCTCCATTCATTCAGTCAGCTTAGCCCAGCTCCCAGCAATGGTCTGGTCCCAATCAGAGCAGCTCAGGGGCCTGCCACTTGCCAAGGTGCCCTGTGCACACACACACCTGCACGGGCTTGGAGCTCACTCGCTTTATCACTCCAGTGGGAGTGCCACTGGAGGAGATGCAGTGGGTCCCTGTGGGGTGACAGCTCATAGAAGAGAGCTGTCTGTGGTATCAGCCCTATTCCAGGAGCTGATAGAGGTACAGAGACAAAGACTATGAGTCTGGGGCTCTTTGTGGCCTGAGGAGGTACATGACTGGGTTTGTGTGATGCTCTGCATGACACATGGTTGTGTGAGTTTGAACTTGTGTGTGCATGGTGCATGCATGAGATTGTGTGTAAAAGGACACAAACATGGCATGCAGTTTTGCTTGTAGGTAGACAGGTGCATGGCTGTGTGTTTGCTGTGAGTTTACTGCATGTTCACTGTAGAAGGCTGCATGTACTGAGTGCAAGAGTCAGACAGAGACAACTTGAGGAAGAGGGTTAGAAAGAGGAAGACAGAGGATCAAGGAGGCAGATCCAGGAGGGAAGGAGAAAGGATTCCAATGCAAAAGATGGAAGGGTAAAAGGAAAGGGGAAGAGCCTGCCCTTCTAATATTCTCAGAAGTACAGGGCTAGTACACTCTCCAAGCAGCTGGGTGCATGAGGGGAGGGAGACAGGAGAAGCAGCAGCAGACCCACTGCCCCCACCTGGGTGCCCAGCAGACTGGGGACTGGCCCAGGGCTCGAGGACACAGTTCTGAGACTCTCTTGTCCTTGAGGTCCCAAACCTCAAGAAATGGAGCCATATCTCTTGTGTTCTCTCCCCGCACCACTGGCTCAACAGCCTTCAGGCAGTAGGACTCAGCTCTTCACAGCCTGACCTCTGCCCCACCAGGTTCAGGCCCTCAGTTGCCCTCAGATCAAGGCCAGAACAAAGCAAGAAGGAGGTGCCACTCCCCTCTGAACTTATGGGGACACCTGAGGTCCAGGACAAGTAAGCAGGTTTGCCAGAGTCTGTCTACTCCATTCGTGGTCCAGAGTACTCAAAGGGATGGAGGTTAGGAGTCAAACTCTCCGGAGGTAGACCAGCCCTGAGGGTGTCAGTCCCATGTGCTCCCCGTGGAAGGCCGGAGAGGCCCAGAGTGATCTTTGCAGAAGACCAAGCAAAACTCCATCCCGCCCACCACTCCCCTACCCCCGTGTGTGGCTACCGAATCACAGGCTGTGAAGGTCTGGTCAGGAACAGGACAGTCACAGGGGAGGTACTGAGTAACTTTCAGAAACCTTCTATCAAGTAAGAGTAATATACTCAAGTGGTCCCAGTGGCTAGAACTTTTTCAGACCCAATGTCCCAGATCTGGCCATACCTCTTCTCTTCCCCTCCTCCAATCATTTCTACCACTCAAGCCTTTGGCTGGGTCAGACTTAATGATAAATGCATATCCATTGATTCCTTGAAAATAGAGGCTCACAAATAAGGATTACTCTCCTCTTCAAAATCAATACCAGAAGACAGAATTTCTCCTTCAATCGCTTGCCCATTCCTGGAGCCCATTTGGGAAAACATAACCAGATTAAAGGAAGAGAGAGAAGAAAACCAAGGCCAGAGCTCTGACTGTGCTCACATAGGGTTTTCAGGCTCTCCTGAGCTGAGCTAGAGCGGAGGAAGTCAGCAGCTTCTCAAACTAAGCCACGCTTACCCAGGCAGGGAGAAGAGGAGAAAAGAGGATAAGGGTAGAAGCCATCTCTTGCCTCTGCTCCCCCACGCCACTTCCAAAGATGCCAAGGATGACCCTAGAAGCCCCAGTGAGAAGCTCAGGTCTCAACTGAGCAGAGCTGGTTGGGGTCTGATGCACCACCCTGATCAAGCAGGTGAGGCCAGCCAAGGAGACATGGCTTCCCCCAGAAGGCTGGAGCTGCAGTACAGACAGATGGTTGGAAGGGGCTGAGGGCTACGTGAGGAATAATGGGTCAAAACCCTACTGGAACAGATCCGCTCCAACTCGTATGGGTGAAGGTGATGGCCAAGTACTCGGCCAAGGATAAGCACATCAGTCAGGAGCAAGCTGCTTTAGAGAGCCTGCATGCCAGCAAGGATGGGGACAGACCTCTTTAGGCATGCTGGCCCCAGGGCTCTACTTCATTCTAGCTGTTATGTGCTGACCCACTAAATACCTCCCTTCTAAGAAACCAGGAAACCAGTTGAGACTCTCGGCAGCCAGGCCTCCAGAGCCCAGGACTTCATCAGAAGGTGAAAGCCATGTCAAGCACTGCTTCTGCAGCCTCCATCCATCCGCTGGGAATAGGTTCCCCTGCCCTGCCTCTCACAATGGTCATTTGGAGGCCAAAGGAGCAGGTGTCTATGAACTCTAAAGGTCTGCTCACAGGGAATACAGCTGCAAAACTCACCCTGCTACAGGCTCAGCCACCTGGGGATAGCTCCAGGGGAGGGGAGAAATTGCTAGGAAAATATAACCTGGACTCATACAGATCTTTGTGTGTGTGTGTTTTGTTATTGTTTTGGTTTGGTTTTTCTTTTTTGCCTTCTTGACTGTTCTTAATTTTTCTTTCACCACATTTTTCTTCTGAATATAAGTTTTGGAAGTATATTTGGATACATGCCAGAGGACTGATGACCCATGATTCAGATGCATGGTGTGTACAGGAGACTAGTTTCTGATAGGGACACCCTGAGAAACTCTGGAACCCTCTAGTCCCCTCTCTGAACTCAGTTTCCACACATTTAAAATGAGGGCAGTGAGCTAGCTAAGGGCACATGAGATGTAATCAGGCCTCCTGACCGACCAGGGTATTGAGGCAGGGTCAGGAGACAGGCACTGTGTCAAACAAATCAATAACTGCCATCTGGTCATGAGCTGTCTAATCAGTCCCTGTGGGGCCCCAGCCAGCACAGGAGCTGGGGACAGCTCCAGGGGCAGTCCCTGGAGACCTCCATCACCCTGTTGGAAGGTCACCTACGTGACCAGAGAAAGAATTTTACTAGGTGTAGGTCTCTTGAATGTCATTGACTAAGTGTGTGACCATGGACAATCCTTTCTTCTTTCTGTGTACCTCAGTCTCTCCACTAGTAAAGAGCCTTGTCTATATCTCAGACTTGCCATGAAGATCAAGTAAGAAGAATAGTTATTAAAAATGCTTTCCGGCTTGGTGCCTGTGGCTCAATCGGCTAAGGCGCCAGCCACGTACACCTAAGGTGGCGGGTTCGAATCCCCAGCCCGGGCCCGCCAAACAACAATGATGGCTGCAACCAAAAAATGGCCGGGCATTGTGGCGGGCGCCTGTAGTTCCAGCTACTTGGGAGGCGGAGGCAGGAGACTCGCTTGAGCCCAGGAGTTGGAGGTTGCTATGAGCTGTGATGCCATGGCACTCTATCCAGGGGGATAGCTTGAGGCTCTGTCTCAAAAAAAAAAAAAATGCTTTCCAAGTGACAATATTTATTCAATATTTATGAGAATCTCAAAAAATGCCCAGTGTCATAGCAGACATGAGAAAGGGCCTGGGAAGTAGATGAGAATGAACCCAGAGGCCATGGAGGGCCTGCTTGATTTGGGAAGAGAGCAGCAGGTGAACTGGGCGGGCAACAGTGTGGAGGCAACTACGAGTTCCCAGAAGTAGAGGGAAGTTTGCTCCCTCCGTGCTGACTCAGTGGAGACTTCCAGAAGAAGCAGAACAAGAGTTGGGGACTTAGAGATAGGAAAGGAGGCTTCAGATTGTACAGGATGTTGGGGGCAAGGGATGTGCCCCCAAGAAATGACATTGTCACCTGCAGCTTGCCCAGCAGATGATTGGCCCAGCCAGGGTCAGGATGTGTGCTGACATTTTCTCAATGATCATCATCCTTGGAGTTGGGTGGTGTTTCCAAATAGTCAGCATTCTTTCATTCCATTTTTCAGTCACAAACTCACCCCTCCAACATTTACTTCCTGAGCTCCTGCTTCCCCACCCCAGACTTCTTGGAGGAGAACCAGGGAGCCCAGTCAGCAGTGAGAATGAAGGTCTCAGGCCTCTGACCGAGCACATCCAGGATTGCTGAGGTGCTAGACAGGGAGTGGAGAAGCATCTTGGGCATTCTCAGCCTCCCCCCTGCCCCCCACACACACTCTGTATCTTTCTAAATTATTGATCCCAGGGTTCATGAGAAATGATACAATATATGGTGTTTTACGCTACTGAATTTGGGTGTAATAGAGAATGAAATGGGAACTCAGAAAGAGGGGTGGGATTGGAGGAGTGCTTCTCACAGGGACATCAAGAAAGACTTGACTGTGACCATGGGTTTGTGTTGGGCCTTGAGAGAAAGGGCTTTTAGACCTTCTCTCCAGCACTCCTCACACTGCCCAGCAGCCCCACACAAGAGGAGGCCTCCCGCTGTTTGACAGCAGAGCAGGAGTAAAGCAAATGTCTTCCTGGAGCCAGGGATTGTGCTGCAAATCCCTAATCAATGAAGAAAAATTTAAAGAGATTAAGGTAGCTGCTGCACCATACATGCCCCCCTCCCTTATCCCTGCTGGACCTTCCTTTCCTCTGACTTCCCTCCCGCTTCTCTCCCTCTCTCTCTGCTCCCCCTCTACATACACCCATCCTCCCTGCCTCCTTCCTCTTCTCCCCTTCTCTACCGCCTGCCCCACCCCCATCCCACCCACAGCAGGAGCCCCTTCCCACAGCAGGCTCTGGCCTTGCCAGGATGCAACGCTGTCTGTAAGTTTAGGACCAGACAGACCCACCCTTTTGACAGACCTAGAAGGAGACACTGCTGCTTGCAGCTCCAGCTCCTGACACCATCTAACCTCTGGCCTCCTGACACTTGCCTGCCTGCATGTTTTAGGAATGGGACATGAGGGTTAGAACCAGAAACCACAGGGGAGCGAGGCAGGGGGCTAGATTCAGGCTTGTGGATATTAGAGTAGTTGTCAAGAGCTCAGACCTAGCAGAAAATAACCACAGTGATGTAACAGGGCAGTTCATAAAGCCTCGTGTTTGCTACAGAGGCTCTGCCAGTGTCCCCAGCGCTCTTCTATATCTTATTTCCTTCCTCCTGTGGGGTCACGACAGGGTCCACCCCTCAGTGCTGCTGTGAGTGCCCCCTCTCACACAGAACCCGGCAACGGCCTGCTACCACACTGATCACACCCCTCCCACAAACTGGGAATTTCCTGTGCTGTCCCCTTCTCCTGCTGTCTCTCTACTAAGGGTCCTATGGGGCCCTGGGGGCCTAATGCTTCCTCTCTGCCTGGCCAGGGTCTCCTGGGTGTTGGGCATCTGGTAGATGGTCACTAGTCTCTGACTGATCAATTAATGATAATTACATGTCACGCAAACCTGCGAGGCTGGCAGGGATAAATTCCTTCTATCACTGTGATGTCAAACAGAATGTGGCGAGGGGTGTCTGTTACCCGCCCTCTGGACCTAAGGAATGTATTTATTCCAGTAACTCTGCAAGACTTTCTGCAGTCTGAGGATGGGGAGCAGCATGGGGGTGGGGGAAGGCTGAGAAAGCCAATGACCGCTCTCTCCAGGGTGCTGTTACCCCTCAGGCCTCGCTTCACTCAGCTGCTTCAGATGCAGGTCACAGTGTCTCCAGGGTGTGGGGTTTGGTTTTAGAACTGTGTTCAGATCCCAACTGGACTAGTAGTACCTTCAAACTTTTCTGTGAAATGGGTTTAATCTCTACTTCTTTGGTTTGTTGAAAGGATTACATGAGATAATTTGTGTAAACCTCTTAGCACAACCTTTGGAAAGTGCTCCAAAAATGACAGGTACTATTATCCTTATTATTGTTGGGGATTCATTGAGAGTACACAGAACCAGGTTACATTGATTGCGTTTGTTAGAGAAGGACCCTCTTATATTTGTCTCCCCCCAAAAGGTGAACCCTATCCTTTGACCCCCATGCCCTCCCTCCTTCCCTGTCTCAGCTCTCCCCGTCCCCCACCCACTACTGTGTACTAGGACCTTAATTGTCTTCATATCAGAATTGAATACATAGGATTCTTATTTCTTCACTCTTGTGATGCTTTACTAAGAAAATGTGTTCCACATCCATCCAGGTTAATACAAAGGATGTAAAGCAGGGTCCTCAAACTTTTTAAACAGGGGGCCAGTTCACTGTCCCTCAGACCATTGGAGGGCAGGACTGTGGGCCCCAGGACACGTTGGCTGCTAAGCAGGAGAGGCAGCGGCAGCAAAAACACCTGACTGGCCGGATAAATGTCCTTGGCAGCCTGCATGTGGCCTGCGGGCTGTAGTTTGAGGACGCCTGAGTAAAGTCTCTGTCTTTTTTAGTGGCTGAGTAGTATTCCATTGCATAAAAATACCATAGCTTATTAATCCATTCTTGAGTTGGTGGGCATTTAGGCTGTTCCCACACTTTGGCCATTATAAATTGAGCTGCAATAAATAGTCTAGTACAAGTGCCCTTGTGATAAAAGGATTTTTTTTCTTCTGGGTAGAAGCCCAGCAGTGGGATTGTAGGGGCAAATGGGAGGTCTAGCTTGAGTTCTTTGAGGGTTCTCCACACTGCCTTCCAAAAGTTTATATTTGTTTGCAGTCCCACCAGCAGTATAAAAGTGATACTATTATCCTTTGGTGCCACCAAGCTCTGAGCCTTACTCTCAAGGATACATTAGAATCCCAAAGCCACAGCAGCCTCATTCAACTCCCCAAGAAGCCAACCCAACAGGAGACCTGCCTACCTCAGCTCCTGCCCCTCACTCAGGGCACTGTGCCTCCTTCCCCTCTCTGAATCTCCCTGGAGCCAGAGTGTCCAGCTCATTTCCAGGGCTGAAGGAGGAATGTGAGGAAGGAGAGAAGCTGTGCTTTAGGAGCAGACGAGAAACAACCTCCTAGTGCAGCTTCCCGGTGCAGGGCTAGGCAGAGGGCTGTGCCGACGCTGATCTGCCGGCTGTGTTAGAAAGACACAACAAGCTGTGCAGAAGAGGATGGGGGAAAATGGCTGTCAGCAGCACATGCAGACAACGCCCAGGGTTTGTGTTTGCTCCAGAGTCAGGTGAAGCAGTGATGGGATGGGGAAAACCTCCCAGCAGCAACCTACAGAGAGGACAAGGCTCTCATGGGCGATTACACCAAGGCCACTGAAGAAGGGAGGCGGCAGTTCTACTCTGCACCCTTCAGAGGGGAGGGAAGACAAAAGCATTACAGGGACCCACCAAAAGAACCAAATATTTTGAGTCTGGGGACCTGGGGACTCAAGGGCATCACGTCAAGTCATTGCAGGGATGCACGCAAGAGAGGGAGGGGTTCCTCTGTGGGAGCCCAGAGGACAAGTGGACTGCGGGTGGTGTAATGTGGAGATGGACTCCCGTCCAGAATAAAGGAGAATCCCCAGCATTTAAGACCATCCATGCGCAGGCTCCTGGGGAAGGAGGTGGGTCCTGTGGGTGTCATGCGGACCCAGGCTGGACCTCACGGGGCACAGGGGGAGGCCAGAGGTATGGGTGTTCCTGTGCCAGGAAGGAGGTTGGGCTGCACGGCCTTAGAAGGCTCTTCTAACCCTCAGTAGCTATTTAATGAATAGTTAATTCTTTAAATTGCTTTTCTCCTTGCCAGGCTGCAGCCAGCCTGCCTCTGAGCATAACCTTCCTGGGTGGCCACACCACTCCGGGAAAATCGGCTGACCTTCTTATCCTCTCCTTCTGGGATTAATCCCCACCAGAAAGGGGCGGGGAAGGGGAGGCCCAGACCTAGGAGGAGACCTAGGGGCTTCCTGCTGACCATTCACTGTGTTAAGTCTGACATGGCTGTGAACGTTTGAGGCAGAGGGAAGGAAGGACTGAGCAGTGGAAACAGACTGAATTTCTGAGACAGGGAAATAGGCAGAAGGGGAGGCAAAGTGGTCAGGCAGAGCAGAACTCTGACCTGTGGTAGGCCATTCAGAAGAAACCAGGGATTGCAGAATTTCTTAGAATATCTAAAACCTTTGGGAGTCCTCTAGTTTCTAAAATTGCAAAGGTTCTCTAAAACTGTGTGAGCTCTTCCCAAACATACCATCGACTCCAGTAAGCAATAAGCTCGTGAAGCGTGTCAACATGTAGATAATCAGCCAGTGGAAGATTTCAGGCTATAATAAGCCTATGTCATCTGTTTATTGTATTCAAAATACAACCTTATAAATGTTATTGGCACAGACTGCCAAAAATCAAAGGCGGAAGAGGCTGGCATGTGGAGTTGATGGGAAGCATGTCCCCAAATATCAAAGACAGAAAAATATAGCAGAAGAAGAAAACTTCAGGGGTACCCCAAAGATAATATACCTAAGTGAGTTTGCTTAGCGAGCACAGACGAAATGCCCAGGCAGAAATACACAACAGTCAAAAAGATGATAGAATTTGAAGAGGGTTAGTAACTTCCCGTCCCCCTCTACGGGTGAATGGCACAGCCAGGGTTCACACTAGCAGAAACACTGGCTACTTGATCTTAATGTTATCCAGCTGGGCTTCTAAATGCTGAAGATTGCTGTGGAGTGAAGAAATAATTGTGACACAGTTTTTCTCCCCATGGAAAATTTGCATTACCTCTTTGGGGGTCTTATTTAAAACTGGGATGGTGCTACTTGGTTTCAGAAATGAGTTCTTTGAGTTCTGATGCTCTAATCCTATGTTCTGAACCTGCTCTGTCTGTGAGCTGGCTTTCCTGTGGGCTCAAGACTGCGTCCGGCAGAGCTCTGCTGCTAATATCCAGGTGGGTGACCTGAGGACTCCCTGAGCATGTAAAGAAGAGTACTCTTCCACCTTATCAACTTCTGTCCTGGAGGGTCCCTCAGAGGACTGCAGCTGGAGAGCCAGGGCCCCAGAGGTGTGCTGTTCTTTACACTGGAGCAGTAAAAAGAACAGTCACACAGCGCTTTGATTCCATGGATGAAAAGGAAATAGAAAGCTCTCAATTAGTCCTTTACTCATGTTCTTTATTTCTTTACAAACATTTGTGCATTTCTCATGTGCCAGGCACTATGTTGGATGCTGGAGATAAAAAGGTAAAGAATTCCCTTTATCTTTTCTATAGCTCAGGGAGGGAATCAGACCTCTGAACAGGGAATGCCCTGTGATCATGACCCTGATGGTGGGATGAGACCTGGGGCAGGGAGACTTACGTCTGCCAAAGATAGTCCAGGACCCCTGGCTCTAAAACTGCCTGTTTAGTGAGTAGCTAATATCTGCCAAAACTCCACTATTGACAAAGATCATTCACCCTCTTTCAAGGGTCCAGTTTCTTGGGAAACCCTCTTAGTTTATCTTGAGCAAATCAGAAAAATTTGTAATGGTCATACATTAGATTTCTACTGAGTACCTGTCCTGACTTAGGGCCATTATATACACAACTGAACTCATACATCCCTAAGAGGGAGGCATTTTGATTGCACTCATTATACATACAAGGACACTAAGAATT
>CAUYQV010092106.1:0-47253 GCA_963574575.1 Galagoides demidoff
GTTCTCTAAGTGTTCTCCAGATGTCTTTCCAAAAGGAACATATTAGTTTACATTCCCACCAGCAGTGTAGGAGTGTTCCCTTTTCTCCACATCCACGCCAGCATCTTTGGTTTTGGGATTTTGTGATATGGGCTAATCTCACGAGATACATGCTTTTTAGTATTTAGCACCCACATATGAGTGAGAACATGTGAGATTTATCTTTCTGTGCTTGGCTTACTTCACTTAACATCATGTTCTCCAGTTCCAAGCATGCTGCTGCAAGAGATGGGATTTCATTCTTTAAGAAAAAGCTTTGTTGAGAGTAAGGGAGAATAGAATTATCAAAATAAGCTGTCTATAACTGTTCAATATAAGCTGTCTACAACTAGTGGGCTGGTGAAAGCTCCTTTGGATTGTTCAGGTGTTTTTGAATAATAATATGCCTTCATTGGTTAGGAATCAGCTAGGGGAAAGAACAGAAAATATGGGATAAAAATTCCAATCTCTATATTAAATGAATACTGGCCATTGGCCACCTATGTCTAAAGACAGATCTCTGCTACTCACCTCCTCCTTCTCTAAAGGATGTCACCAACTCTGGATCACAACTTACAATTTGTTTCCTTTGGTTCTGCCAGAGTGGGGCTTAACAGTCCTTGTGCCACAGTTTTAAGCTATAGAATATTTAAAGATAGCCTGTCCCAGTCCACTAAATGAAGAATTCAAATGCATTGATTAGTCACCTTTTTGGAGGGAGGAGAAAGAGATCACATTTTCTCCTGCACAGAAATAGAAAAGCAAATCACTTTCTTTGTTGTATTTTAGTCAGAAAGTTCCTTAATAAAGATTTCAAGGATAGATGCAAATAATTTACAGGTAAATATAGCTATTCACAAAGAACATAAACAAAAATACCTTGATTTTAGGATCTTGTAAGTTAAAAAGTAGAAATTCTATATAAACTAATATCAGCCTGGTGATGAATAGGTCTTGTATGACAGAAAGATAAATTGACACCATCAATCATAATCTATAATGCTGTTTTAGACTTAAGCATTATAAGTAGCCAAATGAAAACTTAAGAAAAACAAAATGAATTTTCAAAATTACATAGGGCTTTTTGTTCAAATGAGATTAGTGTGAGGTTTCAGATTTAGGTAAGTAAAGAACCATAAACAGGCAATCTGAATAGTTCTACCACACCAACTCCACATACCTGATAACAAAAAAGCTTTTAATCAGTATTGTGCATGGTATTTTTTTGGACTTCAATTAGTCTTGGTTAGTATAAAAGCAATCCTAAGTCTCTCCAGAAATGAATATATCTAGGTAAGAAAAACAAATTTTGTGCCATTTATAAAAAGTAAATTTGAGTTTTATTGGGTTAACACTTATTAAAAGAGATGGCTCTTAATTTACAGAAATAATTCAAGGACTATTTCAACTATATTCTTTTACAACTCTTTTTGATTTAAACATTAAAAGCTAGGAAATAGGTGAATAAATAGTACACCAAACAACTATATTCCCCTCAGCTAGATTCAATAGTTAATATTTTGCCACATTTATCTTTCTCTCTGTGTGTGTATATATATATGTATCTATATATTTTATATATAAATTTTCTCTATAGTTTTGAAACTTACAGTATATTCTCCCCAAAGCAATAATTTTTTTGCTCTCTTCTATGCCACCATTCAACAAATTCTTTGTGTCTATTAAGCTCTGTGGGCTAATGACACAAACAAATAAGTTGTTTCCCTACATTTAAGCCCAAGTGCCCATTGACCCATGAATGGATCAATAAATTATGGTATATGTACACCATGGAATATTATGTAGCCTTAAAGAAAGATGGAGACTTTACCTCTTACATGTTTACATGGATGGAGCTAGAACATATTCTTCTTAGTAAAGTATCTCAAGAACAGAAGAAGAAGTATCCAATGTACTCAGTCTTACTACGAAACCAATTTATAGCTTTCTTATGAAATCTATAACCCAATTATAGCCCAAGAAGAAGGGAAAAGTGGGGACACAGGGGAGGGGGGAGGATGGGTAGAGAGAAAGTGATTGGTGGGACCATACCTACAGTGCATCTTACAGGGGTACATGTGAAATTTACTAGGTGTAGAATATAAATGTCTTAACACAATAGCTAAGAAAATACCATGAAGGCTATTTAACCAGTTTGATGAAAACATTTCAAATTGTATATAAAACCAGCGCATTGTACCCCATTATTGGATTAATGTACACAGATAAATAAATAAATAAAGAGCATAAGACCTACCGAGTAAAGAACAACTAATACGAAAGTGAGATAAAGCTGAACAGGTTAGTAGATGCTACAATAGATGCATGTATGGGAAACATCTGGGATTTGAAGGTTTGAGTAAGTTGTCCATTCAATCTGAAGGGAATGGGAAGAAACATACCAGGGAAGAGACAAAGGGAAACCAAATGGCATGTCAGATACCAGTTTTGCATATTCAGCCTGGAAATACACATCTTCTAAGGAAGGAAGGAAGATTGATATTATTTTGTCATCACCCATGTCAACATCCTAGCTTCTACTGCACTTTCTACCTCCTAGCTAAATATGCTATTGTTCTCTATGAGTAAATTTACCATTTTTCTGTTTCCTGAATCACAACAAGTCAAGTTAAGTAAGGCAAGTACAACAAGAAACTTGACCACCCTGTTTCAAATTGAATCCAGTCAGTGGTTGTCAAAATTTGATGCTCATTGGATTCACCTAGGGAGCTTTAAAAAAATGATACTAACACCATGTGCTACTTTTAGAGATTCTGATTTAATTAGTGTGATGTGGGATCCCCCACTAAATATAACATGAAGCCAAGGCTAAGAACCATTGACGTAATTCTCCAACTTTAGAATGCATACAAAATATATAGAGATCTTGTTGAAATAAAGATTTTCTGGCTCTGGGGTAGGAACTAGGAGTCTCCATTTAGTATCCAGTTAATGCCTATTTTGCTGGTCCCAGGACTCCAATTTGAACTCCAATTTGATTTTAGATCAGTACTAATCACAACTACTATTGCCCAAAGGTCACAACATCAATTAGATGTAGGACCTTACTGCTGGTCGCCCCATTCCAATGTTACCCTAAGCTGCAAATTAAAAAAAAAATTTTGTTTCTCTAATTCAGCACTTCTGACTCCAAATATATAGGGTTTTCCCACCAAACAATTCTCCAATTCTTCATGGACACAAAGTGTCCTACAATTTAATTCAATGTTGACACAGATGACCCAGAGTCAGTACAGACTCCACAGGTTAAAGGCTCAGTCTCACAGAGCTGCCCTTCCTTCAGACACCAATTGTACATAATGAGTCTGCAGATTACCCACAGTTCCAGTCCATCTTGGCTGCAAAATGGAGCTTCCCATGACCTTTTCCTTAAGTTCAATAACTTGTTGTAACAGCTCACAGAACTTCAGGTAAACATTTTACTTACCATTACTCGCTTATTATAAAGAATACAAAATGAATAGCCTCTATACAGAGAGTGAGGTCCAGAAGGGTCCAACGCACTGGAGCTTCTGTCCCTTTATGGGACATGACTGATTAAAGCACTGACTATTGGTGATCAACTCAGTCTCCAGCCTTTTCCTCTCCTGGGGAGAAGAAGGAGCGGGGCTGAGAGTTCCAAGCCTCTAAATCATGCCGTGGTTCTCCTGGTGACCAGCCTCCATCCTAAAGTTATCCAGGGACCTCCAGCCACTGGTCATATTGGCAGCATAGACTCAGGCATGTTGAAAAGGGCTTATTTTCAATGAAAAAAAAACAAAACCATTCCTCTCACCACATCACTCAGAAAATCTCAAAGGTTTTAGAACTGAGAACTAATGTTAAATATATATGTCTTATTATATCATATCACTCAAATCCTTTCTTCTCCACAGTTTATCTAGTCTAGTGGTAGTTAAACTCCTTGGACCAGCAGCGTCAGTATCACCTAGAAACAACTGAGAAACACAGATTCTTGGAGCTCACCACAGACCTAATAAAGCAGAAGCTCTGGAGGTAGAACACAGCAATCTATGTTTTAATATCCAGTTGATGCTAACCCATACTCACATGTGAAACCAGAGACCTAGACTATATATTTGGGGATCTTCCCAGATCCTCTTTTCATGCTTTAACTCATCTAAATCAATGATTCTACCTGATTGCATATTAGAGTTCTGAGGGTACCTTTATATCATGGCTTTACCCCTTCCCCTAAAATTCTAGGAGGGCTCAGTTATACAACTGTTGTTGCAAAAGCTTCCCAGGTGATTGTACTATACAACCGGGGCTGAGAATATTGTTTTGAATGATTTTCGGGAGGTCTCTTGATGTGAAATGTTTTCCTTTGGCCAATCTCTTTTTTATCTTTCTTTCTTTTTTTTTTTTCATACAGAGTCTTACTATGTTCCCCAGACTAACATGGCAGTGGCATCTTCATAGCTCATAGCAACCTCAAATTTCTGGGCTCAAGCAATCCTCATAACTTAGCCTCCCAAGTAGCTGTGATTGACTACAGGCATACATCACCATCCCAGCTAGTTTTTCTATTTTTTGTAGAGATGGAATCTTGCTCTTGCTCAGGCTGATCTCCAGGTCCTGGCCTCAAGCAATCAATCCTCCTGCCTCAGCTTCTCAAAAGGCTAGAATTGCAGGCATGAACCATCATGCCTGTTGCCAATCTCAATTTCAGAAATTCAACTGTTAATGAACACATTGCCCAGATTATTCAATGCCTTCCTCATCCCAAATTGTTAACTGACTTTGAATTCTCTTCTGAAGTTCTCCTGTGTAAATATTATAGGAACATGACTAAGAAATAGTCAGTTCCTTCTGTCTTGCTTAAACTAGTATAGATTAATATGGATTCTTGGAGCTCACAACCTGATAAGTAGAGTTTTTACAGAGAAACCTCTTGACTAGTATTCTGAAGGCTGTATCCCAGTAGATCTCCTTCCGTATCCTCTAAAAGCCTTTCCAGCTCTCTCGTAATGCTCACCTTCCCAGTGCCCCACTGAGCCATCTTCTTCCATCTGTCATCACACGCATGGCTTCATGTTCTTTATTTGTTTAAGTGTTTTTCTTCCCCTTTTGAGACTATAAACCATTTGAGGGAAGGGAGATGCCTTTCCTAGGCCTTAAATGTCACCATACCTAAAACATCATGAGTACCGTACTTAATGAACATTTTGTGGAATAGAAGATAAATAACCACACAATGTTCATCAAATTGTTAGCCTTCAGATTCTGGGCCTCAATTTTTTACTGTTCCTCTTGAGTTGTCTTTAACCAGTATATTTTCCAAACTTATTCTCTTAGCCTAGTGTTGAAGCTCAACTGTGGCCTGATCTCCTTTTCTCAGAGTTCCCCGCAACCTCAAAACACCTTTACTGTGTCCTGCCCCATGGTGGAGTCGGAATGGTACCCATGAGAAGTGACTGATTCTGTAGGTACATTCAGCAGTTACACTCCCCTCCAAGGCATTTGATGTTGTGTGCATGATTCAATCAACAAGCACAAGATTGAATCTATAACTCTAGGTTTTTAAAAACAAAAACAAAAAAACATAGCATTATTGTATTTTCTCTCTTTTTTCTCCAAAAAAAGGCCATTATGTATTTTTCAGCATCTGTTATTTGTACTTATCAATAAGATTGTTAGATATGGAAATTAAGGAGAAAATTTCTGTTTATTTTGACCAATAATTTGTTTAATCTGATATGATGAATTTCACAAAATGTATGTTTTTTATTTAATTGATCAACAGCTTGATTGTTTTCTTGCAAGTATGCCATTGGCCAGATTACTGACTTTCTAGTTGCAGGAGTAGAGCTAGAATCAGTTCCTTTTTTCCCTAAGTAAGTTGGTCTTTGCATAGCCTACTAACCCATGGGTAAAATAGGCAAGCCTTGAGATCATCTCCTGTCTAGACCTCCCAGTGGTTCCCAGTGAAATGTGCTCTACTTTGAAGCCAGAAGAGGCATTAAGGAGTCTCAGCAGTACAAGCCTCTCTGAGATAGCTAGGTGCAGTCCCAACCGGGAATGAGATACACCAGGCATCTGGAAACTGGGATAACCAAGCACAACAAAACAACAACAAAACTTTTCCAAATCAGTAGCTAAGAGTCAATCCCCTTATTTTAAGTATAGTATTGTTGAAGTTCTCTGCTAAATCATATTAGCCAGCTTTGTAGCCAAGACCTTCAGGTTTTAATTACTTTAAGGGGAAAGTCTGGTGTGTAAAGAAGTCTTATTATAAACTGGCTTTGCTTGGAGGTGAGAGGAGGCCTAGGAATGAGGCTGTGTTGGGGATCCCTGACCAAATCAAGTCTCTCTTCCTCTTTCGTAGTGATGAGACTGGGGATCCACACATAGAAGCACATGTGAAACGGGAAGCCTTTACCCAGGCAGCTTGCAGGGTGGGAGTGCAGGAAGGTGGGGGAGAGACTAACGGGTGACACGGTCTCAGAAACAGAAGAACATTACCTGTTAGTCTTCAACTAACCTTCAACTAACCAAATGTATTTTAAAACTTTCCTCTCCATAACAGCCCAGATCATTGGAGTAGATATTATGCACAGAACATTTACATTCCAGGAGTTATAGCCTAGTCAGCAAAATGTGAAATAGTAAATTGAAAAAGAATTAGTGCTGTAGAAAAAATAACAGTTGAATAATTTCTATTCTTTAAAGGCTGACTGTGGAGGAACCACAGATAGAAAACTTGAGGTGCTGGCCCCATATACCGAGGGTGGTGGGTTCAAACCTGGCCCCAGACAAACTGCAACAAAAAAAATAGCCAGGCATTGTGGCAGGTGCCTATAGTCCCAGCTACTCGGGAGGGTGAGGCAAGAGAATCACCTAAGCCTAGGAGTTGGAAGTTGCTGTGAGTTGTGATGGCACAGCACTTTACTGAGGACGGTACTCTGTCTCTACAAAAAAAAAAAAAAAAAGCTTGAGAAGTCACTGCTATTGGCATAACAGAAGTGCTGATGCCATAGGAAGAGGAAATCAGGGTCAGGGTCTTTATTTATGTTTCTGAATCTAATAGGTACCAGGCACCATGCTACATGCTGGGGATATATAGTCTCATTTAACCATAAATGCAATGTCTTATGTAAGCTCTCTGATATCATCAGGCAATTTTTTTTTTCTTATAGAACATACAGGGTTAATAAAGGAGAAATACTAAGCAAGTGAATCCCTGAAATGCATGTCCCATTTCCAAAGGATAAATTTCACAGAAAGAGGAGGAAAACCTACTGGCTACAGAATCTCCTGATTAAAATCTCCCTGTCTAGAAATTATAAAATTAAATGTGCTTTTTAAGGTTTCAATTAGAAAATTAAGGTAAAAGTAGAAATAAAAACCTGATCTGCAGTTTTCTGCATTTGGAAAACAAGTTGTGATAGGTTGTCACCTCTGATCCTGCTTCAAATGATGAAATGTGTTGAATGTCACCAAGGGGTCATAGTTCAGGATTCATTCACAGTAGGTCTAGAACTTCTAAGTCTAGGGTTTGACTCCGGAGCTTGACTATGGGTTCTGAGTAAACACCTTGGGGGCCCCATCACCACCACCAAGTGAGCCAGCTCAGGAGTCTTTTCCTGCCCAAGAAGGGAAGAATCACACCTTTAGCAGAGAACTGAAGGCAGAGTGAATAATACCCTATTTATAGGAACCTCAAAAGAAACTCCCAAACCTTCTGGCTGGTTGCCTATGTCTTTGTCTCCTGGAACTTCTATTGTGTGGTAATTTTCATTACATGTGAAGCAAGACCAGGCATGTGGAAAAACGGGAGCTGGTAATTCTGCTATTGTTCTAAAGCACAGCCCTTCATGAAGGAACAAAAAGCTATCTCCATTAGCACAGGTGAGGAAACACGAATTAGGAGAGGCTGTCTTCCTTGTCTATTACCAGACAGCAGGTAACCAAATCAGGAGTTGAACCCAAGCAAGTTATTCTTGCATACAGAGAAGTTGCCCCTGCCCCATCATGAGGGTATTAATTACTGTAAAGTGTTCTCCATCAGGAGTACAGAAATCTACTACAAGCCACTGGAAAATCAGACAGCTGGACAAGAGGGGATGCAAAATAGCAATTCCAGCTAACACTGTAGATGATAATCAGATAAAAGGGCAAGAAAACCAGGCTGGAGGGAGGCAGCATGTGGACTTTACTCCTTCCTGAATTTTGAGACATTTCCAGTTAATCTGGGTTTTTTAAATGAAGTATTAATAAAATCCAAGTAGACCAAGTTGATGTTTTCCTTCAAGATCCTAGTGTGCTGGCCGGGTGTGGTGGCTCATGCCTATACTCCTAGCACTCTGAAAAGCCGAGGCAGGTGGATCACTTGAGCCCAGGAGTTTGAGACCAGCCTAAGCAAGAGTGAGACCCCCATGTCTAAAAAATAGCCAGGGGCTGTGGCAGGTGCCTGTAGTCCTAGCTACTCAGGAGGCTGAGGCAAGAGGATCACTTAAGTCCAAGAATTTGCAGTTACTGTGAACTATGACCCCATCGCACTCTACTGAGGGCTACAAAAAAAAAAAAAAATCCTAATGTGCTTGCCACAAATACATCCCTAAGAAATGGGACCTGAACAAAGCCTGAACCCCTTGTACACCTCGGCCTGTTCTCCCTTACTCTGACCCCTGGGAATAATACAAATCAAAGAAAATCCTACCAGCACAACTCCTATTTTTGAATTGCATTTTCATAGACACTTCCTAATGAGAAAGGATGCTCGATCTATTTTCCACAGACATGTGCTCGTGTTTTTGCCTTCTTATTATATGGCAAGGGTGCAAAAAGGAATAGAAAATAACCCCAGCAACGTTAAGAAAAGCCCAGTGTAAATTGTGAAAGCTGGATAGAATTTTGCTGGTTGAACTGCATTTTGAAAGCTCATTATCTTAGCACTAAAATCAAGAAAGCATGTTTTATTTTCTGGGATAAATATAATTTTATAACTATAAAAACAGTTTTAAAGCCATTTCGAATCCTTGACAAGTTTAACCAAACTTCTTAAAATCATTCTGTCACCCAAGGAGCCGTGCAATAGAATAGACTAGGGGACAAAACGTGTATAAAATGTTTCATTAAATAAGTGCAATTAGCAAGACCCTTGATCCACCACCTCGCAGCTAGGCACACCCTCCAAACCATGCAGATGATAAACAGGAACAGCGTGGGGAGGCTCTGCTCAGGCATCACATCTGTTCACGTCATTGGATCATGTTTTAGATTTGGGCATAGCGAGCTTGGATTGCCTTTATGTACAGTGACAGCAGTGTAATGAATGTTGTTTGAACTCTGAATTGTATAAATACGTAGACATGTTGATTTGAGAAGAGAAAACAAAGCATGTGAAAATTGGCAAAATACCCATTTCAAGAATTATAGATACTCTTAAAAAAAACGAAAGGACAAGCACTCCACTGGCAGACCACCCATGAAGTGCCATTAGAATCTTAAAATCTAAACAACGTGAAAAAAAGACAATGTTCTTTCCAGCTAGTGCAATTCCTGAAAGCATTAACTTTTAAAAGCCCTCAGTTTAATCCGGCAACCTTAAAATGTTTCCTAAAAATACAGGTTCCTTTTGTGTATTCAGTGGAAGCCCTTTCACATATAGGAAGTGAATTGGGATAATTAGAAAAGGCTAATAAGAATAATAGTTGCTAATATTTACTGGGTACCTTCTAGGAATAAAAGAGAAGTGTTATATATGTTATCTTAAGTAATCTTATCATCAACTTTATAAAATAAATATTAAATGAGACATACACACGATTCAAATACAGACAACAACATGAAATAAGTTGAATAAAATCACACAGCCAGATTCAAATTCAGGTCCAGCTTATTGTAAGACTCGTGGCCTTTTCACTATGATGCCCTGACATGCAGTAACTCCTTTTTTCTTCCTGTAGGTATAATTAGCTTGCAATGAATCAATTCAACATGAACAATAAAAAAGAAACACATAACCCCCAAATAAGGACTTGATTCCCAGAAGACAAAAATTCCAATGACATAATCTTCCATGGAAACAAACAATTAAAATTGTTATAAGAGAAAATTAAAAGAAATAAAAAGAGGAAAATGTCTACCAGTAATTAAAATAAATCTGTCTCAAGCAATGAAGAATTAATAAATGGAGTAACTGAAAGTTTTCTCCCTATGGAGTTAAGTCTCTGAAGAAGTAATATGTTTACCTGACTCCAAAAAAGAGTCTAATTGGCTATAGGGAAATGTCCTTTGCCCCTAAATTCTCTGATGATCCTGCCTACCAATAATCATTCTTTTTTTTTTTTTGCTTTTCTACTTCACTTAATACCTGAATGACTTGTAGGCCACTTCCCTTTGTATTAATAATTTCCCTTTATATGAAGCTTTTCAAATGAGGCAATAATATCTTGCAGCTTTTTGTGTGTCCCATGATCCTTGCACATAGTAAGGGCTAAACTAATTGTTAGTTTAATCCAAGGCAAGACTTACTTCCACCACTGAGATTATCCAGATGCACCAAATTTGACTAAACGGTAGCATAGTAGTTATAGTTACCTAGGCAACCTTTGAAAGTTTCTGCCATGCAACTTGTATTTTCACAAACAGTATCCAATTCTTTGCAATAGACATAATCCTTTTGTCTTTTAAATAGATCATTGTGTTTTCAAACAACAGGTGCAGTGAAGCTTGCGTTATATATGGAGTTTGTTTCTCAAAAGTAGTATTTGATTTTAATCTCTTCCATGCAAGAATTCATCAAGGAACCTCTCAGCAGCAAGACAGATTACACGATCCATGGCAAAACAGGAAAGTCCGTGACTGGATTAGTGGAAAGAAGGGAGTGGATCAGAACTTGAACAACATTGCCATAAAGAATAAATCAAAGCCACTAGAAAAAAAGAGAAGGACAAAAGAAAAGGAAGGGTAGAGGCAGAGTGGACAAGGCCTTCAAGGCGTGTCAGTGAAAGTTAAGATTTAAGGTGTTCTATAAATGTTTATTGAGTGATTGAAGGAATGAGTGCATAATATCAGAGTCCCTGCACTTGAGAGTGTAGACATATAATGATGAGATAGTAAAAGGGGATTGAAGGTCAGAGTTAAGAGGCACTTAAGGGATACAATTAAGCGGAAACAACCAAGGGTTCTTTGGGAGCTGTGCAGAAAAACTGAGCTTTGCATTGTATTGCCTTTGAAAATGCCCAAGAAGTTTTGGCCAATGCTGGCTACCAAGCAATGCATTAAGAGTGATGGCCACATTGTGCCTCTCAGAATCATCCAGGTGGCTGGCTGAAAAGGGGGCGCACCACTTAGCAAACTCTTTCACCAGCTGTCTCTATGTGTGAGTGTCGATGCTGCCAAACCGCACACGAATGGAACATTGGCCTCTGCAGCCGCCCAAGCTCAGTGAGCCACTATCGCAGATGTGCTGTGTTCGCACAATATTCACAGTGGCTAGAGGGCAGCTAACTTCCTCAGAGGACGCTGGGCGCACCAGCTGCTGGTGACAGCAATAGAATCAGATAGGTTCTGCCCTGTAGTTTTTAAATGCTGCCTGCTTTGAAAAGGCAGAGCCTCCAAATAATGCAGGAGCTAACAAGTTTGCAAAGGAAATGCACTTTCAGTGTGGAAACCAGAGCAGCTGGGTATCCAACTGTGTGAAGAAACACAGAGGCCTCTTCTTTTCCCTCAAACTCATATTACTCACCTGGGTTTTATAGAGTCGAAAGCATATGCTTAAGCACAATTACTCAACAGCTCAGACCAATTTCCACATCACAACCGCATAAATAGCATAATTCAATTCCACCTAGGTGGTGACTAGGCGACTCTTTTGTTTGCGTGTTCTTGATGAGTACTATAAACCAGTGGCTCTAGAGGTAACGTTTTAAAATGTGTGTAACACTGTACATAAAGTGGAAAAAAACAAATGACAATTACTCATCATTCAGATTAGGAAAGAACAGGACCAGGACAGCTCAAGTCTCCCCTCTTTCCCTCCACTTTGGCAGCCCAGAACCATCCATGTAATTTGAGGGATCCAGTGTATAATGTAAGGTCCCTTGTTCAGAATTATTAAGAATTCCAAGATGGTGATAGCAGAACCTTAAATCACATCTGGTGTCCTAAACATGGGGCCCTGCATCACGGATCATGCTCCCAGGAAACAGGTCCTGCTAGTGCCATCTCTCATCACTCAGAAAAACCATCGCACTGAGTTTTCTAGATTTGGATGCCATAGTTTCAGTAGGCTTTCCTTCATATATGGTAATTAAATGTAACACATTTGAAATTTATAAATATGCCGTACATCCAACATCATGTTTCTGAGGTCTGTCCATTGAATTATAAAGCTGTCACTCATTTATTTTCATTACTTGTTTTGTCAGTTAATTAATATGTTACAATGTATTTAAGCATTTTTCTATTGAAGAACATTCAGACTGAGCCCAGTTTTCATGTTTGTTTCTATAAGAAAAGATGCTACCAGAGACATTTTTGCCCATGTCTCCTGGTGCATATGTTTAGAGTTCCATATGTTCTAGGCATGTTTCTTGTAAACAGCACAGGACTACAGTTGGTTTTCATCAGGTCTGACAATTCCTCTCATTACTGGTAAAACTTTTCCCTTTACATTTACTGTGGCTACTGACGCACTTTGATTCACTTCTATTATCTTATTTTGTGCCTTCTATTTGTCCTATTTTTCCATGTTTTTCCCCCTCCTACCTTATTTTATTTTGTTTTGTTTTTTTATTTTCTCCCCTGCTTTAACTGCATTCTTTCTTATTCTGCCCTTGGAATTTTAGCACACTGTACATATCAAAGTCTGGGGTTAACCATTATCTCAGCTCTCCAATGAAACAATGTAGAAATTAGAGATTGTGTTAACCCTTGTCACCCTTGTCCAACCAACTACTGCTATTCTTTATTTTACTTCTGTCTTACTGTTTTGCCCCACAAAATAGATTTTTTTTTACTATTACTTATTGTACTATTGTTACTATTACCTTATACTATTGGTGTTTACTTAGATTTATCTAAATGTTCAATCATTTCTTTGCTCACATTTCTTCTTATATATCAGATATTTCTTCTGGGGTCATTTTTGTTCCTCCCCAAGTATCGTTTTGAGAAGTTTCCTTAGTTAGAGCCCAGTGGTAGCAAATAGTAAACTCCCATTTTTGTTTATCTAAAAATGTGTTTGGTTTTGGTTCTTGAAATATAATCTTGTTTGCTAAATGCTGTAACCTTGACAGCTACTATATCTCAACATAGCACTGTGATTGCTGTAAGTCTAATTGCTATTTCTTCCTAAAAAAGAGAATAATTTTAAGACCTTCTCTTTCTGTTTGGTTTCTTTCTACCACGATGTATATAGGTGTAGATTTCTTTTTATTTCTCCTTTTGAAATAAATTACACTTCTCATAGCTTATAATTTAAATCTATCATCACCTCTAAAAATATCTCAGCTACTATCTGTCCAAATATTGCTTCTTCTCATTCTCTCCGATGTCTCAAATTCAAAATATTACATATTATTATAGCCACCACATCTATTGCCCTCAATTTTCTATTATCAGTCTCCTTCTTCTTTCAGCTATCTTCTGGTTTATTTTTTCATATTTATCTTCCTATTTACTAGTTCTCTCTTTAACCATATCTCCTTGCTGCCAAGCTATTTGTGATTTTTATAGCAACAATTATATTTCCAATTTAAATATTTTAATGTTTCTTTAGAAGCCAAATTAGTCCAAAACTAGAAGCTAAGAGAAGTATGGGTCTATTTTCCCAAGGTCAGCAGTTGACCTAGTTCAAAAACAAGCTTTCTAGGGCATGAGTTGTTGAAGAATGGGGCCAAATGGATAGTCTGTGTACACTCAGTCAATTGATTAGTAAGAATAACATTAATCACCTCGTTAATCACCTCATGTTGATGATAGGTCTATTGTCTTAGTCTGTAACAATGAGTGGAATAGGGAAGGTGTGGCTTGCATGGTGTCAGCGTATCGTATGGATCTTTGGTTTCTGCTTTCACTTTTGACCAGGTAACAGGATAAGATACTTCCTAAGATCCAGCCAGTGCTGAAAGGAAAAGGAAACAGATTTTGTGAGGTCTGAACAGACACAAATGTATGATTGAAGATGTGGATGCAGATTATAGGAAAACATGGAGTTGATATAACAAGGAAATGAGGAGAAGGAAGAATAAAAAAAACTGAGCTAAAAAAAAGGATGGACTGTTGACTCAGTCCCTGACTCATCAGGAGCCTGATGTCAGGAAATGTATGATAAAACTGTTCATCTTAAAACCACTAGGCATAGACTTGCCTTAAAAAACTCTCTGATCTCAGACTGTGTGTATGTGTGGTGTGTGTGTGTGTTATAATCTATTTTATATACATAGCATATATGTTTTTAACCCTAAAGTATAAGACATACTTTAGTATCATATTTGATATGTAATAATACTGTATGCTGTGAGTACGGGAGAGTCACAGCTTGCAATTACATTTCTAGCAGTCATGCCGAAGAATGACTTTTTCACAAAAAACCTAAAAGGATTGCTTTTTGATTCTTTCATTGGAGAAAGAAGACTATCATCTGAAGAGGCTGCTTAAGGGGACTGTTCAGATGTTGTAAAGAGCCATCAAGTTTATTATTTGTGACATAAATGGAAACTTTTTAAGTAGATTATGTTCTGACATAAAGAATTCCAGTTAAGACACCAGATTGCAAGGAAAAGACACAAACAGCTGCTGCAGCTTTGAAACTGTACTTACTGCTCAGTTGTTCACAAAAATGTTTAAATCAACTTCACTATTTTCAAACTTTCTGCAGACAAGTGGCCTGGATGTATTACAGACCTAGGGAATGGTTTCAGAAACAATGAAAGGCTGACACAAAGCCAGGAAATGTTCAAGGGGTACAAGCATCTACTCCATGACCAAATGAAGCATTCGCTACAAAGACTGATATTATTGAAGAAAACATGGGCAACCAACCTATGAAACAAAATGAAAACTTAAACCGTAATAAAGTCACTGCTATTGCACTGAAGCAGTCTCTGGAGAATCAATAAACAATTTGGTTTCCAGAGGATATGAATCCTACTTGCCAAAGAGAATCTGAGGGACCAATTGTTTTTTTGATTTTATTCTCTCTACCCAAGTTTCTGTTTGTCTAGAGTCCAGCTATCTTTCAAACCTAGATCAGCTATCACTGCTCCAGAAATTCCTATCTCATTAGCTAATGCCTTTCAATTTCTATAGCCAATAGGATGTATTGATTTCCACTCGCTTTTGTGCCTTTGAATTCTGCAACACAAAATTTGCATCACTGTTCATACTTGCCATACAATGACTCCACTTAGAAAACTTCATAGCAATTGCAAAGCCTGCTGACATACCATATCTCATTTATGGTCTTATCAACTCAATGATGCCAGTGGGAGGGGGAGCATTATTACTGTTACCTCGTTGTATGTATTTAGCGTACAGAAGACAGTAAATACGAGTGGAGTAAGTTTTAATTTTTGACAACAAAAGAAAACCTCTTGCACAGATAAGAAAGAACAAAAACAAATCTCAACACACACCTAAATTTTATTGTCCCCAGTCCAGGGTTTTTTCCAAGACTGCCTTTCATAGTCTGCCTTGTTTTTACATGTTCACACACTCTCATACACTCACATATAAGCACATACACACTCACGTATGTCCTCACACTCACTCTCAGACATTCACACATACAAACACATACACATGCACATGCAGCTCACCTACTAGCTTGAAATCTTACCTGACACATTAAACTGTGCTCCACTACAAAAGACCAGTAGGAACTGGTTTTTAGCACTCCCACAGTGAGGCTTGTGAGTACATTGTTTATTGAATTTAAACCAAAGAAATAGCTCTTTTACGACAATAAACATGCCGCATTATCCTGTGAGGTAGTTTAAGCAAACTATAATAAAAATCTTGATTTTCTAGAGCTTGCTTGTGTCCCTACTGAGGAGATTGTTTGGTTGATTTAAAAAAAAGACCCCCAAATCATATAGAAACAACAGAAAATGAAGGTAAATAGGCAGTAGGAAGAAATCGGGGGATGCTTAGCACATTGTCCCCTGAACCTATCTGGGAGAATTCTAACCTCCTTCTCAGCCAAGCACTCACATCTCAAGGTGGAAAGCCAGGGAGCACTGAGGTGGTGTTCAAAGGGAGGCAGTGGGGACCCGACATGACCAGAATGATCTTCACTATCTCTCAAATCTGTCGTATCTCTAGCCTGTGAAACCACCACAGGCCACCGTCTTGGGGAGTATTCCATCGGCTGCTCTATGCAGTGTCACCCACAGCAAAACTAACAGAGAGCAGGTGCCTTTACATCCCCAGATAGCAGCATCTTCAGTGTTGGTTGGTGACTCATGCCTGCAATGGTAGCAGATCGTTACTCTAGTTCTTATGAATGATGAATATTCTAAAATTATTGTTTGAGAGTTTTCAGTTAAGTCAATCAATTAGAGTTATCACAGTCTGCATTAGCGAGGGTAAGAAGCGGATTCAGCAGAGGAGAGGAAGCCGAATGGGCACCCCCAACCTCAAGTCTAGAAGCAAGATTTTTTTATTAAATCATAACTGTGTACATTTATGGAGCAAGCAAATTTTTTAATGTGCCCCAGAGATGAACTGGCTGCGACCATATGTGGATACATTTTTCAGAAGAAAATAAATGAATTAAAAGTGTCTGCTGAGGGGCCAAACATTACAATTACGTTAGTTTTTTTTTTTTAGGAATTATTTCATTACTAACTTATATTACTAATCTTGAGAATAAATAAATAAAAAGAATCCCAAGTTTTCATTCAAATGCATGAGAAATATCTAACTTTTTTAAACATAAGAAATATATTATGAGTGGTAAGAATTATTGACTTCAAGTGGTATCCTTCAGAATGACAAGAAGAACCTCATTTTGTAAGATTGCAGTTTGGTGGTAAATATGTTACTTATAGGCACATATTTTAGTACTAAGATCTAAGACAGTAGAACCTCCATTATTGACCACCTCCCTAAGTTGAACTAATTTTCATAGACCAGACATGCACCACATCCATATATCAGTATAGTAGGACTAGTTCCTTATGCTGACCACCTCCAAATGTTGACCAGTTTGCCACAGTCCCTTAGGTGGTCAACTTACAGAGGTTCTACTGTATTATTATTATAATATAAATACTGTGGGTAGTGCTTTATTTCATTTAGTCTTCATAATAGTGCATGAGATTATTCCCTCTTTAAAGCTAATTCTAAATTATTATTTCAATATTTAAAGTTTCTACATTTTAAATTATTCTGATTTGAAACTCAGCAAATTTAAGAGGCTTTCTTAAGGACACACAAGGCAGTATATAACAGAGACGGTCTGAATGCAAACCAAATCTTGTTTTAACTCAAGTGCTTCTTGAAATCAATGGAGGCATAAATAGAGTCCATGTATTTTGACTCAAGTCTACTTCTCTTCACACAACAGCCCCACTAACAAATTAAAAATATAACTCCCCCCGGGGTTGTCATGGATGAAAAAGATTTTTTTTTTTTGAGAGATTTTATTTATTTATTTATTTTTGCAGTTTTTGGCCAGGGCTGGGTTTGAACCCGCCACCACTGGCATATGGGGCTGGCACCCTACTCTTTTGAGCCACAGGCACCACCCAAATGACAAAGATTTTCATACACAACTGCCATTTAGGGTTTTTTTGAGAAATTATGAACCTATTTAATTTTAGTTGTTTAAGGGTTAGCGGCAGTGAAGAGACAGAAATACTTTCTGGGCTGGATTTGGAGCCAAGTATTTGGATATTTAGAGCAAGGTTTCTCAACATCAGCACTACTAAAATTTGGGGCCAAGAGTACGGTGGCATCACAGCTAATCACAACCTCAAACTCCTGTGCTCAAGCAATTCTCCTGCCTCGGCATCTCAAGTAGCTGGGACTACATGTACATGCTACAGTGCTCAACAAATTTTTATAAAGATAGGATCTCACTCTTGCTCAGGTTGTTCTGAAACTCCTGCCCTCAAGAAATCCTTCTACTTCAGCCTCCTAAAGTGTGAGGATTACAGACATGAGCCACTATCCCCAGCCACAAGTTTTCATTATATGTGCAGGTGGAGGTGATGGAGACTGTCCTATGCATATAGAATATTTTGTAGCATCCCTGCCCTCTACCCACTAAACGTTAGTAATGAAAATCAAAAATGTGTCCATACATTGTCTCCCTGGGACACAAAAACCACTCTTTCCTCCCACTAAAAACCATAAACTTTAGAAGAATGATTTGGTTTTTCTGCACCTGAAAAATTTCTCCTTTTTTTTTAATTGTAAAGAGTTACTGAGAGATGTTCCAAACTTCTTTCAGCTGTATAAGGAATTCCAAGAGCAGACTACTTTCCCTACCCAGGGTGAAGGATTGCCTCAATACTTAATACCAACAGGGACTACTTGTAGCTGACAGTGGCTTCCCTGACCTTCCATTTTCTGCTGCTGATGGAACATGAAAAGCATCCTGTGAGTGGTAACATACGTGGAAGACTCTAAATATTAGAGAAAATATTGTCAGTCAAATATTCATGACTGACATGAATGACAAACATGAGAAGTGGTTCTGGAATCTAGGGACTTTGTCAGTGGGCAATGGACAGAGGGAATGAAACCCAGACCCAGATCAAATGCAATTTCCAACAAAGGTTCTAAAGCAACTCAATGTGAATGCAACAATTTTTCAACCATGGAAATAAAAGAAAATAAACATTGACTCTTACCACACAACCTACACAAAATTAGCTTGAAGTATGTCAGAGACCTAAATGTAAAACCTAAAACTCCCCAAGTTCTTAAGAAAAAACACAGGAGAAAAATCCTCTCACCTTTGAGGCAAACAAAGATAGCAAAAACAACAATAACAAAATAAGACATAAAAGATACAAATGAGAAAATGTACTTCACTAAAATGTAAAACTATTTTGCTTTGAAAAGTACCATTTATTCCATAAAAGGCAAGCCTCAGGCTGGGGGAAAACAATTGGCAATACATCTGGTCATTTGTACCCTCACATAACCTGAAATTTAAAGAAAAAAAGGGGCGGGGGGTTCTATCCAGAAAATACAAAGATCTTTTATAGCTGAAAAAGAAGATAAACCATTTTTAAAATGGGCAAACGATTTGAATAAATGTTTTGCTAAAGAAGATATATAAATATTCAACAAGCACACAAAAGTATGCTTCACATCATTGATCATCAAGGAAATGCAAATGAAAACCACAGAAAGATACCACGGCACATGCATTAGATTGGCTAAAATTAAGGAGATTGACTATGCCAAGTGCTGATGAAGAGGTAGAGGAACTGGAACTCTCCAATGCAGTGCCAATAGACACAAAATATGACACTTAGGAATAACAGGTCAACCATTTCTTAAAATGTTAAACATAAAGCTACACATGACCCATCCATACCAGTCCTAGCCATTTACTCATGAGTAAACAAAAAAATACACATGTTCACATTTGAATATGAAAGTTTTATGACAGCTTTAATTATAATCAAAAACTGCAAAAATAGCTGGGTGCAGTGGCTCATGCTTGTAATCCTAGCAGTCTGGTAGGCCAAGGCGGGTGGATTGCCTGAGTTCAGGAGTTTGAGACTAGACTGAGCTAGAGCAAGACCCCATCTCTACTGAAAATGAAAAAAACTGAGGCAAGAGAATCGCTTGAGCCACAGAGTTTGAGGTTGCTGTGAGCTACGATGCCGCAGCACTCTATGAAGGGCGACAAAGTAAGAATCTGTCTCAAAAAAAAAAAAAAATCAACCCTGCAAAAATAAAACCCCCAATTAAGAAATATCCATACAATGGAATGGAATACCATTCAGGAATAAAAAGGAACAAATAGATACACATACAGAATAATAGAAATATACCTTAGATTACATAGAAGAGGCCAGCCAAAAAGAAAACGTACGTTATGATTCCATTTATATAAATTCCAGAACAAGCAAACCAAGGTGTAGTGATGGGAAGCAAATCAGGGTCATCTGGGGTTGGAGTAAAGGGACACAGGGATTTCAAAAAGGCACAAGGAAATTTGTACAAAGACTCGTTTGCTATCTCCATTGTGATGATGTCTTTAAGGGTGTGTGTATGTTGAAATTGTACATTTTAAATATATGCAGCTTACTGTACTTCCATTACAGCTCCATAAAATAGAAAGGAGTAAATTCTAGGAAAAGAAAAACTTTTATCTACCCAAACTCTGATAGATGAAATAATTCAACCCAGAGCCTCTATTCTACCAAAGTAACCACTAAAGATAATTTTGGTAAAGTAATATGTTGCATAAACACCCAAGCCATGACATAGTTGTGCTTGGAAACCGGTCTAACGAGTGTATCTTGACTTTCAGGTCAGAATTTAAAATGATACACAGGTACACACATGCATATAAACACATATACTCACCACACAATCCTATTATCTGTGTAAAGCGAAATTGCCTGTATTTCAATTACTCCCTTCTGTCATCCTCTGCATTCTTTCTTTATTTAAGGCTATCATCTTTCTGCCATTTTTTTGTTCCAAAAAAATAGCTAACCTTATTTAAATAAAATAATACACCCTTAGATAAGGAACTATTTGGGTTGTTACTTATATTAATACTCCAATTAATACCAAATGCTACTAAAGTCTAGAAATTTCAAAAATGCATTAATGAAGTTAATTCTGTGTCCTTTTTATTTTATGATCAGGAAATCCGAAACTGAGGCAAAGTGATATTCAGTTGGTATTGGAAAGGTGCCAGGCTTGAAACAGGTATACTCTGAGTGAGGTCTCATGCTCCTCACCTAAGCTAAGTCTAACAATTAGTGAAAATAGTATTATATGAGTCAAAACAGAGAGACTAGATTAACAACCACCAAAAAAAATGATTATTTTCCCCATGTCTGGCCACGTTGGGCATCTTTTCTTTTTCTGAAAAAAAAAAAAATCCAAAAAAACAAAACACAGAGAAAACTATAGGACTTGAATACTTGTTAGGTGTGTTGTATCTTTACCTCCGGGAGTATAGGACTGCAATTCTGTGGCTCGTAATCACATTTAGTGCTTCCCTTTGTTTCTCTCTAATAATGGGGAATTATACATTATGTCGTAAGCGAGACATCAAATGGATTTAGGATGAGCTGACTGATTCTGACACAATATCAGACTCTTTCATCAGAAGTTGGGTATTACCACATCTCACCAATGTAGAAAGAAATGAAAGCAATATTTTCAAAGACAATATTCTTTGTTTTTTTTTTTCACTCCAAGATCAGTAATTGCCTTGATGCAAATAATGTCATATAATCCCGAATGTGGGTGAGCACTTAGAAAGCAAAATGAGCCAAAGAAACAGAATAGAATGAAAGAAAAAGGAACATAACACAAATAGGAAATGAGATAAACCTGACAAAAATCAAAATTTAAAAAGACAGAGATGCTATAAAAGGAGAACACATATCAAAAGTGTTAAATAAAAATAAGTGAACTTACCCTAATTATTTTTTAATATGGAAGTAATGATAGCCAAAATAAAGTAACGACTGTGATTCAAACACACACACACACACACACACACACACACACATAAGAAAACCCCTCACACATGGGAGAGAATTTGCACTGACAGTGTCACTTTCCAGACCTATGATCTTGGCCAGGCCACGTAACTCCACTCTGCTTCAATTTTTTGTGTTTCATGGGAATCATAAAATAACATAAAGAAGAGTTGTTACGTGAATTGAGTGAAATAATCCTGATTGAGCCCCAACACAAAGCAAGGAATATCCTAAGTCTAATAAATTATAGATATTTTTATAAATTTATTTAGGACCTATAACAGGTGGGGAAAACCTGATGCTACAGAGCAATGTATCAATTATACTAAAGTCACACTAGCATTCCATGCTGCCATCACAGGATGTTACAAAAGGTGGCGATCATCATGCGAAGGAAACTGAGAAAGTATCTGTAATAATCCACAATGGTAAAGTTCATCCAAATGACCAATAGCAGAGATATTATATTATATTGAAGGAACCTACAATCATTCCAATTGTAAAATCCCTCTCTGATCCTGTCCTTATCTATCTCTCTATCCTAATCTCTCAAAATAATCATGTAGACATTAACAATAGCAAATTATACAGTCCCTGAAGTCTTGCCTCTGTATATGCTATTTCTTCTTCTGGAAATTTCCTCTTCTAGAAATGTCCTCTTCACTATCCATCTCAATTTCTTTGCTTTATCCTTTAAGATCCAATTCAAAGATCTCTTTCTCTATGTAACCTCTCTGAGCCCCTTTCCAAAGGGGGTATGTTTCTCTTTTGTTCCACTATTCACTTTTTTAGAACCATGACTTTAGCACTAATTTTCTATTTATAAAAACTTGTACCTCTTCTTTTTACTTTCAACAGTGTTCCTAGCTGTAGTAGGTTCCTAATAAATATTTGTTTAATTAATTGAAAGTGGTGGTAGAGGTGTTATGGCAAGACTAGGGGTGGCTCATCCCAGATGCGAGGTCTGAGATAGTAATCTCACAAGGAATTTCAAGTTCTTTTAGTTCATAATAGAATATTTTTCTAAAGGGGAAAAAAACAGTGTATTAATTTGCCATTTAAAATTTTTTAAATGAATTATGTTAATTTTTTATTTAATTTTAAAAGAAAAAAATCTTAAAATAGAAATTATACAAATAAAAACAGTTAGTAAATGGTGGCATGAGATAAATTTAATGAAGGATAATTAATTTGAATACAAATAGGTTCAATTCCTAAAAAAAGAAAAAAAAAGAAAAACAGAGACAACTTAGATCATTTATCATTCTGAATATACAGAAATTTGGAGAAAGAATTTTGGATAAGAAAAAAAGAGAATTTTACACATAAAAAATATTTATTTAGAGTTTGAGGTTATTGTGAGCTAAGCTGATGCCATGATACTCTAGCCTGGGGCAACAGAGTAAGATTCTATCTCAAAAAAATCTATGTATGTATTTCTATTACTAAATTCCAATGGTATTCAGAAGTTCAAAACACCTTAAACACTCATAGATTAAATTATCCTATCTTTGGTTCATGTAAGCAGGATTCTAAAGTTGTCCCAAAGATTTCTACTCCTTGATATATACACACCATGTATAATTCTTATACCCTGAGTATACGAGAGACTTGGTACTATAATGAGCTATCACTTCTACAAACAGGAAAAGTTATGCAGCAAAGATGAAGAGATTTGAGATGTAATTAAAAACCCTAATAAGTGAACTTCAGAAAAGAGATTATCCTTTGTTTGGCTGACTGATCATGTCAGCATTAAAAGAATGACTAGAAATCAGACTTGAAGCAGCAGGCAGGTGCTCGCCCATTGACTTTGAAGAAGCAATTGTCAAATGTTGTGGAAAGGGAGATTTGGCAGGGAGCAGCATTTGACCTCTAGGAGCTGAGGACCTCAGTCCTACACCCACAAGGAACTGGATTCTTCCCAGGACCTAGGAAGAGGACCCTGGGCCGCAGATGAAAACACAAACCCGGTAGACACCTGGATTTCAGTCTGTTGAGATATTTAGCAGAAACCCAGCTAGTTTATATGCCTGGATTCTTGCCTCACAGAAACAGTAAAATAACAAACTCATATTCCTTTAAGCCACTGAGTCTGGGTAATTTGTTATACAGCAACAGAAAACTAAAATGTGATCTTTGGCAAAAGAATAATGTTTATTTTTCCTGACTTTATTTTTATTCATTTGCTTATAATGGCATTTTATTTTGTGAGTTCATGGCATAAGTCATTGTGTATTCTTCTTGCTTTAATTGATTAGTATAAAGTTTAATATCATGTAAGTTAGGAGATTAATCTCATTAAGACACATGGAACATGTTCTAAGGTAGCATACAAAAGTTTCTACTGCAGGGCTAAGGCAACACACATTTATCTTGGGACTCATTCTGAGCCTGCCAGGTGAAGGCCTTTGCTTCTCCCCAAATCCTGGAAGTGAGTGAAGAAATGAAAACATGCGTGGTTAAGCTTGGTTGACTCAATTTTTATTAGCTTGAAAAATCAGAAGAAAGAACGTAATAGCTTCCTCTAAACTCCTCATATGGTCTCCAAGTTGGCCACTCACAGAATCCACGAGCCTGACCAGAGGGCTCCTTGGTTTAAGTACTTGACTTTCCAAACTTTAGTCCTGTACTGTGAGTGCAAAGCCCCTTACGATTTCTCTGACACATTTTCCAACTTCTGGTTTTACATATGCCACTTGGGCTCAATCTGCTTCCTATTCTTTAAAAAAAAAAAGTAGAATACTAACCAAGAATCACAAATATTAATAAGTAGTAAAGATCTCAAGAGTCTGGTCTTCAGAGGGCCACAGCTAAACACCACAAAGTGTCAGTGCATCACATTTTTCAAAAATTTTTATTAAAGACATAAAATATATCTCTATACACACTTGTGTCTCATGAAATTTACTGTCTAACAGGTAGTGCTGTACATACCAGGGTTCCTTGACATTGGCACTCTTGCCATTTGGGGCCATATTGTTTTTTACTGTCAGGAGGCTGACTTTGCATTATAGGATGGTTAGTAGCACCTTTGACCTCTAAATGACGGTAGCACCTTACTCCCCAAGTTGTGACAACTGAAAATATTTTGGTCATTGCCGAATGTCCCATGGGGAACAAAATAGCCCCAGCCGAGAAACTGGTATAAACCCATTAATTTGGTTGTCAAATCTCTGCATGCGTCTGAAGTGTCACTGTGGAAAAACTGTGCAACTACTTTTTAGGATTGTGCTTCCCAAAGCAGCAGCTGCAGCCACATGTGGCTACTGAACGTTTGCAGTGTGGCTCCTCTGAATTGAGAGGTGCCGGCAATGCAAAACAGATATCAAATTTCAATATATGAAAAAAGTGAAACATCTCATAGAAAGTTTTTATATTAATTACATGTCTAAATAAATATTTTGGATGCATTAGGTTAAATGAAATGCATAATTTAAATTACTTATACCTGTTTCTACTTTCTTAATGTGACTACTAGAGAATTGGAAATTGTGCAAGTGGTTTGCATTATCCCTGTGTTGGACAGTTCTGTTGTAGAAAGCCAAAGCACTTTGCATGTGAAATCATTTTGTTCCTTATTAAGTTCACCGTATTTAAAGAAAGCCCACTGTCTGAGCGTAGGGCTATACCTATTTGTTGCTTCTGACCCCACCTGTACAAGGTAAATTCATTTAGTTCAAGTGTTGACATTTTGTTTTGCAGAGAAAAAGGTAGAAACTCAAGAGATAAATCCCCAGAGCTGTTCTTCCAATTACAATACTAGAACTAATTAAACACAACCTATTGCTCTCCATCCCCAAATAGTTCCTAGTCACTAGAATTATATGTTCTGAGAATCTTAGGATGTTTTTCTTCTATAATTACTATAGAGATAAAAATCGAATTCCAAAGAAAACGATTTCCAGACACCTGAAGACAATAAAGGCAGCATTTGTTTGAAGAGAAAACAAAAACAAGATGGGCAACTCAAAAGGCATTACTTTGTATAATAATTTAATTAATAACATGTTGAAAAAAGAACACCATTTTTCTTCACATTTTCCAGCACTTTTGATTTCCTTTTGTGAAGACGTGCAATCTGCTATGGTTGATGCAGGGCCCCTGATTTTTTATGCATGCTTAATTTGCATAATGTGCAGCAAGTGCCCGTGGGCACTCAAGATCAACCGAGTTAATTTGCTTTCTTAACTCAGGTTTAAGTGTTTCTTGGGCGCTAAACTTAAGATCAACTGAGTTAATCTGCTAGCTTAGCTCAGAAAATTAGAAACATGGTTGCCCCATCTTGGTTTTTTTTTTCTGTTTTTTCAAACATCATTGTCATTACGGTCATTTGACTGAGTAGAAGTCCAAAATTTGTGTCTATGCTTCCCTAGTTAGAAGCACAATGAAAGACACCATATAGAAAAGATTCCACATTTATTTTTATCCATGGACAAGAATGAGAGGTAGAAGCTACAGCTAAAATACTAACTTATGTTTGAGTAGACCCATGGTGCTACATTTTTTAGCCAAGGTATAATCTCTAAAAGACCTATTACTCTCTCTAGGAAGGCACTGTTGTATCCCTTCACAATACCCAGGGTATCTGAGAAATGATGCATGCCTTTGGACAATGGAAGAAGACTCTCAGAGAAGAGACCCACGCCACTGAGCTCTGCAGCCAGCAAGGCTGCATGGAAAGCGCGATGTCAGAGGGAGGAAGGAGTTAGGAGGAGCCTCCTCGTGCACTTGAGTGTGGTGTATCCAATAGCAGCATTGTACCATCCTCCCAGAGGATGTGATTGGAGTCAGAAACCAAACAAAACTTACTCAGATTTGTTTATTCTCTCACGTTTTAAAAATCATGCATCAGGCACTGTGCCAAATGCCCTGTATTTCCCTGTGAAAGAAGGGGACAACTAGGCAGCAGTAGGCAACAGCCAAGACTAAACAATTACTATCCTTATACTATAAGGAATTATTTTTCCACTTGAATTTGAATACCTTCACATGGGGATGCTGGGCTGCCCATCAGGGTATGATAGTGCAAATTTCTCTGAACATCCCTTTATACTAAAAGAAGTACTCTGTCTAGCCCCTTGTGCCACACGTGCCAGTGGCCTAGTCCTTTCATCATTTAACTATGCATTCATTCAATAATTATTTAATTCAATTTACTTTTCTCAAGATGGGTAAATCAGTCCATGTGTTTTTCTCTTTGGTTTTAATACAAGATTCATTGATTTAGGATATCTGTAGGAATTACTTGAAAGCTATTTCTTATTTTTATTATGTTCATCGGATGAATTGCATTAATTCATAAATCTTGATTTCTTTAACATCATACATTTATAAGAGAACTTGATGAATTGTGCCTAGTTGGAAGTGAACAAGTTACATCAATTCATAAATTGCATTTTTTTTCACATCATAACATGCATGGGAATGACTAAGAACTTTATATGACTTGTGTCCATTTGTAATTCACAGGTGATGGGCTTGGCTAGTAGTAGGTGTGTTTAGTTAGGAAGGCATCTGACCAAAACACGCCAGCGAATTTATTCCTATTAACCAGATAATTCAGCCTTCCAAAACCTAACAAGAGATTTTCTTCCGTATTTCCTTACAGTTCTAACCTCTTTATTTCTAATATCCACCAAACCATTTTAAATTCTATAAATGTTCAAAGAGACATGTACCCCAAATTAGAAACACTATTCCAGTTCCATTTCTCTAGCAGGCATTTATGGAGGCCAGATTTTACTGCTGTTGGGTTTGTAATTGAGAGTTAGTAATAAGCAATGAAACAACACCAGCCCGAGTAAGTCCAAGGTAAGATTTGATCTGCAGGCGTGATGCTTCTTAGAAGTGGGTTCTAGTGAGAAATGTGACTCATGCCAATAAAATTAACTCCAGAATTCAGTGCTCAAGGCTCTGCTGCGCAAAAATTCCATTTATTGCAAATTGTGCTATTTCCAATTTCTTCTAGTAATAAAATGCATGAATAGCCCAAAAAGGCTATAAATAGTCAACAATGCCAAGAGATTTTTATCAGAAGCTCTAGTAGAAGGAGGGACCAGAGCTCTCTGATCTCTTTCTCTCTTCCCTAGGGCAATACTCCACAATAACTCACTAATCATTAATAATTCCTTTGCCCATTTAGTTTCAACGAACACATAAATCAACTATTTACTCTAGGACGGAGACAAGGGAAATTGTTTGAAGCCAACATTCTTTGGAGCCTCAACAGTATGTAAATTCTATCCTCTTCTGTTTGCACTCTGAATAAGTAAAGGACAGGAAGGAGAAAAGCAGGATAGTAAGACTGAATAGTAGGTAATTTGTTCTGTGCTTTTGTTTATCTAACGTCATACTTCTCAGATCGGCTCAATAGCGTGTTGACAAAACAGAAGAAAATGATACCTACTGACTTTTGACAAGGTTGAATGATGTGGCCTGCTTGAAGAGGGAGCAGTTTCTAGGTTTGCTCATCATCATTTCATTATTTCTTTTGCTTAAGCTACTCAGTACAACAAACATAAATTATTTAGTTTAGGTAGACAAAGACCAGTACATGCTATGATTGCATTTACTGTCCTAAACACTAATCTAAAAGCATGACATTAGATAAACAAAGAAGTATACCAGATTACCTAAGATTTGGAATCTGCTAATCAGCATGGCTTCATTATAAAATGACTAAAAAGAAGATAAAAAGCAACTAAAATGATAAATAAAACAGGCAGACACAATATCAGCCATTACAAAACATTAAAGGGCAAGACCGCTTGCCCCTTCAAAACAAACAAATCCGATGATTAAATGACTGACTTTTTTTCTATACCAAACGCAAAACGGTGTCATTCAACACAACAGGAGTGTTACTTTCTCATCTTGTGGCTTGTAAAATGCCATCTTCAACAAGATTTAACGTAGTATAATCCCTTCTGAAAACCCCAAGGCAATTATACAATATAAACAACTCAGAAAAGTGCCAAATTTTTATTTTGTCTACCCCTAGGCAAGTTCAAAGCTATTTTTAAAAATTCCACACTATCAGCAAAGTTTAATTTATGCCGGAAGAGTTTTTAAAAACCCTACCTGTCTCCCAGTTCCAGGCAACACTTTCCTTTTGAAACCGAATCTCTGTATCTATTGCGGTTTCTATAGTGACATTTGGGTTTGGGTTTCATTGTTGAGAAGCTCTTTGGTAAATTCCATAGGAGTTGAAGTAGCTTCCTTGCTCCCCTTCTCTTTGACCTAAAAGTTCAATGACAGTGAAGTACTAGATTATCCCTGAAAAATAATATTCCTAAGATCTATTCCTAAGAAGGAAGGCAGTTATGATTTAGATGGAGAGAAAGTTTAGAATAGATTTGTCTCTCTTTAAACTCCCCCCCCAAAAAAGAAGAAAAAATGATAGATACACACATAGATGTATGTCACAACACACAACATATCACATATATAATATATAAATATAGACACCGTCATAAAATTTTAGAATTTCAGAATCACAAGGCTGGCAGACAGTTTCAAGGTGATGTAATCTACATTGTATTAATAAAAATAAAGTTAAGCAAAGAGGTGTTTATGAAAAAAAGAACTTTTTGCCTTCTGGGAACACATGTTTTGCTTTCTGGGAATATGTTCTATGGAAACATCAGTGGTACCTATGTGAGAAATGAGCAGAGACAAGCATCAAGGAGGAGAATGTTTTTTCTCAGTTTCAACACGTTGGAGATAAAAATTAATAGGCAAAGTGTATCAAAAAAACAGATGCTCGGCTGGAAAGGCCTTCAGGCTGAATTGCCTCAGCTAGCTTTCTCTGGTGAGACAGGACTTTAGCAACTCCGAGAATAATTGCTACAGACCCCATTTGAAGCATTTTACTATATCTGGCTCTGTGCTCATGCACTGATGGGGAGGAAGATAGATGGGGGTCAGGTGACAGCTTGAAGATGTGTATGATTTTAGATTTTGTTCCTTTTAATTTGAAGAATGCCATAACTCTACTTTCTAAATGATCCAAAGCTTCAATAATTCCTTGCTTTGTTTTTTAACCTAAGCAAAGCAGTAACAAGCATCTGTTGTTACATTTTAGGACTCAAAAGAAAGGGTGCGATAATAGCTCTTAAATGCATAGTAGGTGTACATGTCCATAAGAAACACAGAAAAGGTCAGAACATTGCAGCTAAAAAGAAAATAGACATGATTAGTCTCCACATATAATTTATGATGAAATTAGCAATGCAAAAGAATGTAAGGATTTTATGAAAATTATTATAACCCAAGCAGTAATATCTTTGTCACATCTGCCACTACATTGCCTAATACAGTCGTTCTCAAAGTATGGTCCCTGGACCAGCTGGACCAGCATCACCTGGGACCTTGTCAGAAACATGAATTCTCAGGTCCTACAACAGATGGTACTGGATTAGAAATGCTGGTGCCTGCAATCTGTATGGTAACATGCCCTGTAGGTGATTCTCTTGATTGTTAAAGCTTGAGAAACTCCAACCTAGTATACTTCTCAAATTTTGGTGTATTCTAAAAATCACTGCATTCACATTAAGAGTTCTGATTCAACAGAGCTTGTACCCTGAAATGTTGACTCAATAGACATTTTTAATCACAGCCCTGATAATTTTGATACAGCTAGAATTCTGCCTATAATTTGCAAAGACCACCCTAATGTTTAAGAATGTTCTGGAGTGTGATAGACTGCGGTTAAAAGTATAGTATGACCATTTCTTATCTTGAGGCTGGAGAACTCTGAGCCTGGTTGCTTGTCAGCAAATAATAATAATATTTATCTGGAAGGAGTGCCCTGAGGATTAGATGCTGGCACACACATGTGCTTACATGTGCTAAGATGCTTTATCACAGTCCATATCACTAAATATGTATTATAAATGTGTAGTGTTAGCAAAAGCTTACAACTTGATCCAGCGCAGTAAAAATCATTCACCCTATTTGTAGGCCTACTTGAAATTCAAAAAAGACAGATTCAACAGCTTTCTACCAAGAAACAAGACCTTGACTCAAATAAAATACCCAGGAGTTTTTATTTTCTGTGATTTTCCCCCCCTAATTCTCATTTATTTCAAACAAAACAAAACAGCATGATAGTTAAGAGCACAAATTCTGGTTCCAAACTGCCTGACTTTAGATCCCAACTTTGCTAGCCACCGCCTGTCTGACTTTGACTTAACTCCATGTTCCTGGGTTTCATAATGAGCAGAATGAGGATAATAATAGGCTCTGACCTTACAGGATTGGAGGGACGATCAAATGAGTTAATACGTATAACAGACTTAGAATGGTGCTAGGTATAAACCTTCCTCAAATATTAACTGTTATTACTTAGTTAAAAAAAATCATTGAGGTTGGTTTTCTGTGTGCTAATTACGAGACATTTAAGATGAACTTTAAACTTGAACTTTTGTTTCAGTGACTCAACACAATTATCAGTAAGGCTGACAATGGTCTAATCTTGAATAAAAGTATATAATTTTTAATTTTTTTATTAATACTTGGCACAAAATTTTTTTTAAAAGATCAACTTCTTGCTTGCCTTGAGGAAGATTTGAGGAATGCCTCTGGTTAGGAAAGTGTGATGCTGTTGAGTTACCTACAGTTGAGTACCTGGGAGTGACTAAAGTCCCATTAGCAGGTCTTCAGAAGGGGTAAAAGAAATTCCTCTCTTAATATATGAAGAACCATCTGATGACCTAGTTTTTAATTAAAATGTTATTAGATACATAAAGTCTTAGAGAAGTGAAGGCATAGCTTCACAAATGAAATAAATCCATATTTGAGCTAATATATCTGAAAACTAAAATATTCTGAGACCTACATTAGTAAAGAAAAATTTATTTAAAAAGTTTATAAGGAAAATTGACTAATCTATGTTTTTGCAGAAAACACTGTATAGAAGCGGAGACCTTCAAATACCTTATATGCACAATCAGCATGCTTAGTTCTTTAAACATTTAGTTCATTAAAAAAATGGGACCGGTGGTGCCTGTAGCTCAAGGAGTGGGGCGCCAGACCCACATACTGGAGGTGGTGGGTTCAAACCCAGCCCCGGCCAAAAACTGAAAAAAAAAAAGAAAAAAAAAGGGACCATAATAAGTTTTATGTTTACTGCTAGTGTTAAAAATGCTTCCTAAAATTATTTCTCACTTCTCTTAAAGTGTTAGGATAGGGGAGAATAGATTGGATAAAATAAGGGTATGGACTGGATCTGGGGTAATTCTAGGCAAGATTTAAAAATATTCTAAATTTTTATATTTCCTCTTTAGGGTAAGCCACATGAAGTTGACATTTTCATAGGTCTGAAGAGTTTAAAATCAACAATTTCATAGGATTTACCTTAAAACTTCCTTGTGCTGTCTCTCCCTCAACCTACAGGTTATGTTTTTAAAGCCAATATTCCCAACCCCCCCACATATCACATGGCACTGGTTTGCCTTCAAATCCCCTCAAACTCCAAAATAGGTTCTCACCTGCCCCAAGTGAATTCTTAAGTTGAACAAGTTTAGATGAAGTAAAGTTAAGGAATTTAGTCCGCAAGGGAAATATTTAGAGATAGATGAAACTTCTAGGACTACTTAAACCATATAAGCAGTCAAACTCTCCACCCTCTATACCTATAAAAATATTATTTTGCTACAGCTGGCAGCAGGCCTGCACATTACAGTAATGTTATTCAACCATATACCTATAGAGATTTCTTCTCTTTCAAATGAAATCCAGAATGATGTTTTTGGCCATTAAAATATTGTTAAACTCAAAAGTTCTCTGAGTAACTTCTTTTCCTTTCAGACCTGTATTTCCAAGTGAGCTTACTTCGCATTTATGAACATGTAATAGATATAATATCCTTGACATCATCCCAAGTTTATGTTTCCTTAATAGTAATCCAATGGTCACTTTTGCCATTATTTTATGTGAGTGTTAGAGTACTATGGTGACTAGAAATGTGGCCTCAGAGCTGGTCTGCCTAGGTTTGAGTCCTAGCGCCTCCATTTAACATCTGTATGACCTTGGTCAAGATGCTTAACCTCCTGTGCTTCAGTTTCCTCTTCTGTAAAGGAGAGATAATAATACTTATCAAATAGATGTTACGTGAATTCAACCAAATGAGCAAATACTCCTGAGGTGGCATGCCTATTATCATTTGTTAAATAAACTATAGCCACAGGAAAATTCAGTAGGCAGAAAGAAGTTATCTAGGACTTAGGAAATTGATCCAGGGGCCTCAAAACATTAAGGAAAAGCTCATTTTTTTCTAGCAGGAAGCTGTTGAAGAAACACAGAACCTATATACCATAACCAAGCCAAGGCCTCAGAAAGGAGAAATGTTCTGTACAAGGTGAAGAGGAAAGAGAAAAGCAAAAGAAAAGCAGAAGTTTCCTGTTCAGAGCTCTGAGGAAAAAGAACCAACTTGGTGTTGCCTTAACTTAGGGAAGCCATACTTAGACCTGACCAAAGCTTCATTTATTATTCCTGGGACGTTCTCAGTCCTCATGTGCTGTGCACATGACCCTGAAATTCCTGCTTGCATCTTTTATGGGTGTGGCAGGGATCGCTGTGTCTTGTTGCAAGCTTTTCAGATGGCGGTGTTGTAGGGGTGGGGGAAAGTGACTCTGTGGACAAGGATAATCAATTAGCAATGGATGGGTAGTGGCACAGTAGGACAGTATGGTCTCTGGAGAGTTGACCTGGGGCCACCTCAGCCCAGCAAACCAAGCTTGACCAAGTCGAGGAAAGACCACAAGTTATAACAGATTTCAGCATGGACTCAAAGAATACTAAAAAAACAGAGCCAAATGAACTATATCCCTCAGCTGATACCAGCTCTTCACCCCCAGCAACCAATTCCCCCAGATCTCCCAATCTCTCCAAATTCTCAGCCCTACCTATGCTGAAGAGCACCAGGACCAAGGAAAGAGTAGCTAAAGACCGAGTTATCCATAAGTGAGTGAGCCACCCAAGAGGCTGGTTAAGGTTTGGGTAAGTTTCCAAATTAAACTCAATGTCATTTCTTTTACTCTTCCACAGACTGGGGCTCATGAAGAAGCACTTCTGGGTACACCAAATGCAAATAGATCACCATGCCAGAAATACAATGCTCCCATCATGCTTAAAAGCACATTTGCTTCTAAGAGACTAATATTTACTTTTAAAAAACTATCTGGTTTCACTGAACTATCTATAAAGGGAAAGATACGTAAACATAATATCTAGATCACCAGCTTTGGAGTCTGGTTGCCTTGGTTCAAATGCCAGTTCCATCCCTTTCAATAAGTTCCCTAAGGTAAGTTACTTAACTTTCTTCTTGTCTCATTTCTCACGGCTGCAAAAAAGATATCAATTCTTTCTACCCCTGATGGTTGCTGTGAGAGTACACATGCACATGTTTGGTGGGATCAGCTTTAAATAGTACTTTACAGGCAAAAATCTGAAACAGATTCTGGCACATAACATGTGCTCAGCTATGATTAGCAACGGATATACCATCCAGTAGAATTGTGTTAGTCAAAAGCAAATTGGTGGTGGTAGGGGAGATTGAGGAGATGTTGGTCAATGGGTATAAAATTTCAATTAGACAAGAGGAATAAGTTCAAGAAATCTACTGTACAACATGCTGACTACAGTTAATAATAATAGACTGCATACTTGAAAATTGCTAAGATAGATTTTAAGTGTTTTCATCATAAATAAATGATTGGTATGTGAGGCAATGCATATGTTAGCTTGATTTAGCCATTCCAAAATAATAATTGAAAACATCATATTGTACACCATACATATATTCAATTTTTATTTATCAATTAAAAATAAATAAGTAGTTTTTTTTAAAAAAGCAAACTGATATTTCAACCAATTAAACTTATTTAAGAAAAAGGTTCTTCTAAGCTGTCATTTGACAGAAATATAGGTAGAACTCTAGCCTTATGTTAAGTGGCATTCAAGAGGTTAAACTGTTATTTTAAAATTGTCTTATAATTATCCACGTACAGCCTATGCACCTAGTTTATATGATTTTTAACACTGAATTTACACAGTGATTTTGTAGAGAATGGGTCGGTTCCTCCAATCAATTATCAAAATTAAACTACCTCATGGAACCAAATGACTCAGGGAAAAATTTATTGTGAACTTAACAATGTAGAAAGATACAATTTTCATTAATTATTTACCTTTGATCTCTCCAACAATTAACCAAATGGTAGCATAGACTTCTTAGGACATGGGAACAAAGAGTTTTCAATGACAGGTGGATGAAAGAACTTTATAAACTATTACCCTTTTTAAATTTAGTTCCCATTTGCTAATTAGCTTGTTAGTTTAATCTTTTGGTACACATTTATTGATTGCCTACTGTATGTCTGACAATACACTAAATACTTTAAAATGATGATGAGAGAGGTAGCAAAGAACAGAGGTGTATAAAAAAACAGAAAATGCATTCTCTACTCTCAAAGGTCTCATGGTCTAGTTCCAGAAATTGACACATCTGCAAAGCACAGAGAATGACCATAAAGAAACATGTGCAAGATAATGTTGTAAAATCTGTAGGTATAAATGCCGAGGGGATATGCAATGCAGAACTAAAGGGGTAGAAATTATTATAGAGAATCAGATATACATACATATATAATGTATTCATTTTCTTAAAATGTATGGCAATATTAATGAAAAGTGGAAAAGTATATATATACAATTGGCCCTCTATCACGGGCTCTGCATCCATGGAATATTCAAGGGGGAAAAAGTTCTACAAACTTTCAAAAAGCAAAACTTGATTTTGTTACACATTGAGTCCTACACTGGATCCATGTGAATAAAGTGATATGCAGCCATTGCGTTAAGTATTGTAAATAATCTAGAAATTATTTAAAGCATAGGGGGATGTGTGTATATTATATTTGAATACTATACCACTTTATATAAGGGACTCGAGTATCCTCAAATTTCAGTATCTACAGGGGTCCTAGAAGAAATCCTCCATGGATATATACATTATGACAATAGATTGAGCCTTTTTGTTTTAAAATTTTCTATCTGAAGTTACCTCCAGAGGTGTGGGCTTCATTGGAAAGGTCAAGTGAAATAAATGCTATGTAATTTACTCCTGTGATGTACAAATACAAATCCAGTTTCCACCTTCCTTATTCTTTCTATAATACTTTCTTTCTCTAACCTGCAGTGTACCAATGTACATAATGGTGTTTGATGTTGATACATAAGGTAGGATGCATGAGCAATGAACAAAGATGAAAATTAAGTACCATGAATGATGGGGCTCAGTGCCTGTAGCTCAGAGGCTAGATTGCCAGCCACATACACTAGAGCTAGCAGGTTCGAATCCAGCTGGGCCTGCCAAACAACAATGACAACTATAAGCAAAAAATATCCAGGTGTTGTAGTGGGTGCCTGTAGTCCCAGCTATGTGGGAGCCTGAGGTAAGAGAATTGCTTAAGCTTAAGAGTTTGAGGTTGCTGCGAGCTATGACACCACAACACTCTACCAAGGGTAACATAGTGAGACTCTGTCTCAAAAAATAAATAAATAAATAAAAATAAGTACCATGAGTGAATTTGTAAATTGTGGCATAAAAATGGATAATAAGAAAGATAATAAAATCTTATTAATAACACTTAGCAAATAATCAACATGTTTGTTGGTTTGAAATTTAATTTCATAAACCATCACTGGTCAGACTCTGTCTGATCATATACAATAAATCCACTGTCTTAAGAGGTAACTCATTCCACTTTCTGGTCTTAATTGCAAAAAAATATATTCCTATACTGAGTTCATATCACCCCACTAATTTCTACTCATTGACTCTTTTTAGCCAACCAACATAAGTTAATTATTCCTTAGATAGTAGCCAACACAATGAGCATGAAGTAATAAGAATAATTCACATTATTCTGCCATATCCCTGGTACAGTGTTAAGCATTCTATATATACTAGTAGATGTAGATATTGTTGTTTTGGTTCCAGGCAACCACAATGAAGTAAATACCTCAAAAAAGCAAGTGACACATTATTTTGGTTTCTCAGTGTATACAAAAGTTATGTTTACACTACTGTAGGGTATTAAGTGTGCAATAGAATGTCTAAAATGAGGGCATACTTTAAAATATATTTTTATTTTGGTAAAAAACGCTTACAATCATCTGAGCCTTCAATGAATTGTAATCTTTTTTGCTGGTGGAAGGTCTTGTCTTAGTGTTGATGTGTGGTAGTTGCTGAAAGTTGTGGTGGCTGATGCAATTTCTTAAAATAAGACAACCATAAAGTTCGCCACATTGATTGACTCTTCCTTTCATGAAAGACTTCTCTGTAACATGTGATCCTCTTCAATAGCATTTTACCCACAGCAGAACTTCTTTCAAAGTTGAAGTCAATCCTTTCAACCATTGCTGCTGTAGGTATCAACCAAGCTTATGCAGTATTCTAAATCCCTTGCAGTCATTTCAACAAGGTTCACAAACATCTTCACCAAGGGAAGATTCCATTTCAAGAAAGCACTTTCCTTTCTTCTTTATAAGAAAAACCTCCTAGATTCAAGTTTTAATGTAAAATTACAGTAATTCAGTCCCCTATTCAGGTTCCACTTCTAATTTTACTTCTCTTGCTACTTTCCCCCCATCCTCAATGATTTGAACCCCTCAATATCATTTATAAGAGTTAGAATCAATTTCTTCCCCAGAGTCCTGTTAATGTTGATATGTTGACCTTATCCTATGAATCATCAATACTCCTGATGGCATCTAAACTGGCAAATCCTTTCCAAAAGATTTTCAATTGACTTTGCCCTTAAGCATCAGAGGAATCACTATCTATGGCCTCTATAGTCTTTAAAAAATGTTTTTCCTATATAATAAGAATTAAAAGTCAAAATTATTCTTGATCCATGTGCTACAGATGTAAGCAGGCATGAAAAAAAATTATCTGTTTACAGAACTCCATCAGAGCTTGTAGGTGACCAGATACATTGTCAATGAGCAGTAATATTTTGAAATAAGTATGTTTTTCTGAGCAATAGGTCTCAACAATGGAGTTAGAAGTATTCAACAAATCATACCACAAACAGGCATGCTTTTATCCAGGCTTTGTCATTCCACTATCCCATTTATAGAGCATAGGCAGGGTAGAGTTAGCACGATTCTGAAGGGCCCTCAGATTTTCAGAGTGACAAATGAGCGTTGGCTTCAATGTATAGCCAACAGCTGCATGAGCCCCTGACAAGAGAGTCAGCTTATCCTTTCAAGGTTTGAAGCCAGACATTGACTTCGCCTCTGTAGCTATGAAAGTCTAGATGGCATCTTCTTCCATAGAAGGCTGTTTCATGTACGTTAAAAATCGGTTGTTTAATGTAAGTGCCTTCCACAGTGATCTTAGCTGAATTTTCTGGATAAGTTGCTGCAACTTTAACACCAGCACATGTTCCTTCTCTTTGCTCTTTATGTTATGACGATGGTTTCTTTCCGTAAACCTCATAAACCAACCTCTGCTAGCTTCAACCTTTTCTTTCACAGCCTCCTGACCTCTCTCGGCCCTTATAGAATTGAAAAGAGGTAGGCTTTGCTCTGGACAAGTTTTTGGCTTAAGAGACTATTGCCTATGTTGTGATTTTCTATCTAACCACTCAAACTTTCTGCATGTCAGCAACAGGCTGTTTTGTGTTCTTATCTTTGCTGTGTTTACTGGAGTGGCACTTTTAATATTCTTTGAGAGCTTTTCCTTTGTATTCACAACTTGCCTAACAATTTAACACAAAAGCCTAGGTTTCAGCCCATCTTGGCTTTTAATATGTCTTCCTTCTAAGCTTTATCATTTCTAATGTTTCATTTATAGTGAGAAACAGGTACATGGTGCTTCCTTTCATTTTCAACACTTAGAGGCCATGCAGGGGTTATTAACTGGCCCAATTTCAATATTGTTCGGCCTCAGGGAATAGAGAGGCTCAAGAAAAGAAAGAAAGACAGAAACGGCCAGTGAGTGGAGCAGAACAGGCACAACATTTACCAAGATCAACACCTTTTGTGGATGACACTCATGGTGCCCCCAAATAATTGCAATAGTAACATCAAAGGTGATAACAGATCACCATAATGCACACAATAATAGTGAAAGCATTTGAAATAACGCAGAAATTATCAAAATGGAATATACAGACAGGAAGTAAGCACATGCCAACAGACTTGCTAGATGCAATGTTGCCAGACACCTTCCGTTAGGAAAGAATACGACATCTGCAAAGTGCAGTAACACAGAGCACAGTGAAATGAGGTATGTGTGTCACAGTACTTAATCCTCACAACTACCACAAAGGTCACTATGATTGTCATTCCCATTTTTACCATTGAGGAAACTCAGGAATAGAGCCTCAGTGAATTTCCCAAGCATATATATAGCCAACATTTGGCCAACAAGTGTTAACCTCAGACAGTCTGACCTTAGAACATGGGCTTCAATTCATTACACTGCACTGCCTCGCCTGTTAGACAACACGACCCACAGTATATTCCATAGTACTTTACACAGGAAATGTTACCCCGTGCATTGTTTTCCGTGGAAGATCATTGTGAAGGTCACTCCTAAATCTGAATTCTGTCTTGTCTGCCAAAATAAATTAAACTTGAAAACCAGTATTTTTAGCAAGATGTGAGACAGATCCTCAGAGATGCTAAAGCAAAGGCATCATATAAGACAAAGAAAGCAATGCTTGTCTCAGAAGGCAGGAACTGACAGCCGTTGACTTGAGCAGTTTTCTTTGCACATAGCTGATAGAGTCGTCTTCCCTGCACACTGACCTTTGAGCAATCGTGGCTGTAGAGTGTAAGAATTCCCTGTAAAAAGTGGCAGGAGCCTAAAAAATAGAAGTCATTTCAGCTCAGACCAATGATAAGCAGCAAATGTTTGTTTGACCAAACTCTGTAAAATATCAGTGGCACTTAGAAAGTAGAAGAATGAAAATCCAAAATGAGACAACCCCTTAAAGGATACAGCTGAAGTTTTCACTCAGTTCCTAGTAAAAAAGGAACACAATCAGTTTCCATAATAGTTACCGTTGGTTGCAGATATACTTACAAGGCATGACAATTAAGTTTGCTAACTGGACACAGGGGGCTTGCATCAGCAGCACTGTATGGATGGTTCAGGAAGGTTCGTGACCTTGGTACATCCGTGAGTCACAGCTATGTTCACTCGACGTCTGGCAGGGTCCTGCTGAGTGGTGCTCATTACTGCTGTTCTGTGTTTCTGTGTGCCACAGAGAGAATGTTGGACCTTGAATTGGAGCAATGAACAAACATTAAATTCCTTATTAAACTTGCCAAGAGTGGAAGTGAAATCAGGGACATGTTAGTCCAAGTTTATGGGGATAAAGCCATGAAGAAAACAGCAGTACACAATTGGATTAAATGCTTTTTTGAGGGGAGAGAAAATATCACTGCTGTAGAAGGTCAGGGCCACCAGTAACTAGCAGAACTGGTGAAAACATTGCAAATATTTGTTGAATTACACATCAAAATCAACAACTGACTGTGAGAAGCATAGCAGACCAGGTAAACATCCATAAATAAGGAAATCTTAAATGAAAATCTTGGCATGAGAAAAGTATGTGAAAAATGGTCACGAAGGAGCTCCCATTACCCCTTGGGGAAAGTGTTTAATGTAGTTGCATAAGTGTGGCAATTATTTACACACATACACACACCAACACACGCGCTATTACATACACACAATATACAGATTAACATACACAGAGAATTGAACCTCTATAAGTTGACCACCCAAGGGACTGTAACAAACTGGTCAACATACAGAGGTGGTCAACAGAAGGAAGTAGGCCTACTGTACTGGTACACATATGTGGTGCATGAGCGGTGTATGAGAATGAGGTCAACTTAAAGAGGTGGCCAATGCAAGAGGTGGTCACCTCTGGAGGTTCTCCGCTCTATGTAAATTTATACCAGGTGTATATGGTATAAGACAGACGTGTGTGTATGCGTGTGAAAGTTTTATGTGTGTGTGCATATGCCAATCAAACAAAACCAATCTTGAGTATACAGTTATGGGCAGAAGTAAAAACACAAATACACATAACACAGAAACCGGTGTCCCCAGTATCCACAGAGATTGGTTCCAAGACCACCACACCCTGCTCTGCAGACACCAAAATCTGCAGATGTTCAAGTCTCCCTGATGTAAGTGGCACAGTATTGACATATGCACCTCCTCAGCCTTCGATTGCTTATAATACCTGATACAATGTAAACACTGTGTAAATAATTATACTGTATTTTTAGGTGAATTATAATTTTCACTGGGTTTTTTCCTATCTGTAGGTGGTAGAAGCCACAGATGTGAAATCCAAGAATATGGGTTGCAGATTGTGTACACACACACACACACACAAAAAATATATATAAGTTAATTTATGTATTATCTCTTTTTATGTGATGTTATATATAGGCTAAGGTGTATGTGTGTGCATTAAAAATGCATAGACTCAAGGCCAGGGATTAAAGAATTTCCTTTCCTTCTAATTCTCTGTGCCTGCAGAGGGGATGAGGAAGCCAGATTTATGAAACTGTCCTGAGCATCTTGAAGCTGCTATTCCAGAGCAGCTGTGTCCTTTCCACAAGGGAAACTTCCCCTTGTATCCTAATTGGGCATGAAATCTGACTCACCAGCACAAGTTATAGTGGAGCCGGCCAACAGAGCAGCTGCCTGCGAAACCCCTTGAATAACCCACGTCCAGTGACTGAAATTGATGTGGGATGGAGCGTGGGGCCCATGTTAACCTGGCAGATGCTACAAGGAATTCAAGTCACCCCAAGTCTCATTGAACACCACTATGAATTGTCCTAGTTTGTTTGTCCTCACAGCTTCTCAAAGGCCAGAAGTGGCATGAGAGCCCAGATATTTTTATCCTGATGGCAGATTTAATGACATAATATTGGCAAAGTAAATTATTCTTTTTATATAGTAATTCATCCTTAGATATTAGAGAGCATGTGCCTAGAAAAGTTTGATCCTAAGAGTTCGATCCATTGCAGATTGCCTCTCACTGACCCGTCTGTGGCTCATGTTCACTACTGAGGAGTCTCTGCCAGGCTCTAGGCAAACATTATTTATTAAAGGCAGAATTCTACAGAGCTTAAAATTACAGGCTTTAGAATCAGACATTCTAATAATCAGAGGTCTAACAATTGTTGCTGGGTGATGTTGAGCAAGTTGCTTAACCCCTCTGAGTTTCAGTTCCCTCATCTGAGGTTGCATATTATTTTTAACATAGAGATTACTGTGAGAATTAATAAAAATAGTGGATATAAAGTGGCTGCTTTGTAGGAAGGGCTCAAGAGGCTCGGTGCCTATAGCTCAGTGAGTAGGGTGTCAGCCACGTACACCGAGGCTGGTGGGTTCAAGTCTGCCCCTGGCCTGCTAAACTACAATGACAGCTGCAACAAAAAAAATAGCCAGGCATTGTGGTGGGTGCCTGTAGTCCCAGGTAATCAGGTGGCTGAGGCAAGAGAATGGCTTAAACCCAAGAGTTTGAGGTTGCTATGAGCTATGATGCTATAGCACTCTACCAAGGGGGACATAGTGAGACTGTCTCAAAAAAAAAAAAAAAAGAAAGAAAGAAAGGGCTCAAGAAAAATGCAAGCTGTAAGTAGTAGATGGCATTTTTTCATTAAAATTATCAGATAATCAAGATTGACTTTAGGAATACAATAGGAGAAAAACAAGGGAGTTTCCTACATAAAACAATCATTCCTGCCGACTTAAAATTCCATAATCAGCAATTCTCTTTTTTTATGTTTTGAAAGTATTTCAATGTTTAAAAGTTCATTCACACAATAGAGACCTCTTTTCTGTGAACCCCAGAAAAAGAAATTGGCTAATTTGTCTCCCAGAAACCTAAGAAAGAAATTCTGTTCTCAGCGTGCCTATTTTATTCTAAAAGAAAAACTTGGACGTTGAGGAAACGGGGTTCAACGTAGCTTACAATGTTAATGAAAATTATTGATTTATATTCCCTCCTGATCACTAATTAGAGTTAATGCAACTTAATGACCCAGCTTCTCTCAAAACTACTTATCAAGATAGAGACACCCTAAGGAGCTGCATATGCTCATTCTGGACTCCATGGCAAGAGAGGGGACTTGAAGAGACTAACGATTCATGCCCTGAAAACCAGAATTACTGGACTACAGGGAATTCTGGCTCGTTTCATATGGGAAAGCCTATTTTATTTCAGTATCAATAACTGTTATTCTGAAAATCATTTCTACCTTATTAAGTACACAGATATGCACATGTATCTTTATGAAACTCGATAAATCTTAGCACTATAAAGAACTTCAAAGCACATCTAGTCCAATCTCTCTTTTATAGGTACAGAAGCAGAGGCACAGAATGGCTAGGTTAAGTGTTCAAGCTCACACAGCTGCTAAATAGCCAAATCAGGAGTTCTAGCTCAAGTTTCCTAATGTTCTCCGTATTGTGTTCCTATTTTGATTTTTTCTTTAAAGACTCCTGATGTTGAAATGCCTCAGTTAGGGATTTGGATTGTGAACATCCAGGAATTCAGGGCACACGTGATGGGAAACTGGGCTCTGTCTGATATGCCTAAGCTATGCTCTAATAATTCTCTGATTATTGTCTTGTCTCTCTCTCCTTTCTAAAGAGCCAGGGCAATAAGCTTCTACTGGATACTGATGCCCTAACGACCAGTAAGAGTTCACGTGCTCCTAATTCCCTGTGTCATTGAGCTTTGGAGGTTGTCCCTGATGCACAAATGTTTTCAGCAGGTACTTGTTCCTTCCTCTTTACCGGCTCTTCCTCAGAGGGCATCATCCTACCCCAGGGCTCCTGGGGAAGTTTCCATGAGCATCCTGGGGTGAACGCCGTGGTTCCATCACCATGGAGGTGGCAGCAGCCGCCCCATTGCTAAGCCTTCTCTCCATCCCATCAGCCGGTGCCTTGCTTTTCCTGGCCACAGCCTCAGTCAGTCCTCAACCAATATTGAGCCCTCACCTTCCCCATTATCACTTTGACCCCCCTCTGGCCCAAACCTATTACCACCTCTCTCTCAAGAGCTAACATGAGCTAAAGAGAAAACCACGCTGTAATTGCTCCAGCCTTCACAAGGCACGACAGGCCTGCCTGGTCTGGAGACTGCTTACCTCAGAAAATGGGGCGAGAGAGAAGCAAGCGTGCTTAGGTAAGAAAGGAAGGCAATGTGGGTGCACATTGTAGTCAGAAGCCATTGATGAGGACACCACGTGGGGACAAAGTAATCATTGCCCTATCAGTTTACCCAAGAAATGAACAAATGCACGCACGCACACGCACGCACACACGCACACACACACGCACGCATGCACACACCCTCTCGCATATGCTTACACATGCGCAGACTTATTTAAAATCGCCTGTCATGTTTCTCCATCATATCATCTTAAAAAACCAAGACCAAAGAGAGCATTCCCTGACCCGATCAGCATAATCCCAAGTGGATAAATACTGCGCAGTGACTTCCAAAATTGAAAATGACTATCTTATTCCAAGGCTATCCTGAAAAATTAAAACCAAACTTTTTTCATACATACCAACTAAGAAAAGCACTCGGGCCTAGGACCGTCTAGATGCATATTCTGCTTTTCCAATGCCTGCCCTTGGGAAATTCTCCTAGTCCTTCTGAGTAAGTTCTCCATAAAATTCTTTTCCCTTTTCTTGTCATTCATTAACAAAAGTCGTAAGTGGAGTGACAGTCCCCCTAAATTAAGTACTGTATACTTCGGGCTAATTTTATGTTTTTTATCACAATAGCAGGGCAGTCTTAGCAGCCTATTATTTTGTCAGCTTTCTCATTTAGCAAAGCAGCTTCAATTTATTAACAGTGAGGAGTGTGCATGAATCAATATGTTTCATTGGGCAATGTGTCATTTGTTAATCGGATATTGATGAGATTATTGACGCACAGCTAATTAATCTCAAACCCAGTGCTAGCCTTCATATGTTTCCTTAATTATGTCTTTCATCTTAGTCTCCTGGCCACAGCGCCCAGACTCGGGGCCGCAGACAGTGAGTGAGGTAAGCTGTCAGAGGTTCTTTCCACACATTTACAATCCCTTGGCGGTGAAATTATTTTCTTGGTTGTAAATAGGTATCAGAGAGATATTTAATAAAATTTGGCAGCAGATTGATATTGATTGTTGTGGACTGGCTTCCACTCCAGCAGCCAGAGAATTTTGCCTCAGAAGGAGGCTGTTAGAACAGAAAATGTTTAATTAGTGTTCAACAATCACATGAAGTTGGTTGTCACCTGCCCTCTGGAATTTAAAAATTGGTCTTCAATGGACATTGTTGATATACCCCCAGTTGAATATTTCAGATAATTTTTGTCTGGGTTTGGTTTTCACTGAACTCTCTGTTAGCCAGGGATGGCATATTCATAGGAATAGAAAATCCAGAGAAACTCAAATCGCTGGTGGGTTTTTCTTGACAATTAACTTAGCTAGGATTAAGTAACACAGTTGCAGTTTCACTATCTGCCCCTCCACGTTCATGAACCCAACAGCAAAAATCTTTGTATTAAAATAGCAGCCTGTTTTCCCACTGATTTAAGTCTTCCTGGACTTCTGAGTCAAAGGAAAAAGTACAAGCTCTAGTCCTGTTAATTAGCTCTTTCACCCTTCCATATTCTAAGCCTTAATTTCCTCATCTGTAAAATCAGACCAATGATACCTGACTCAGTAAAGTCCCAGGATAATTGTGAAGATACATACATGTGTGAGAATGCTTAGAATTTCTAGTGTGCTATCTGATTGCTACACTTTTTTTGGCCTGGGTAGAAGTATTATCTATGAGTTCAAAGGTTTATTTCAAACCTGTTTGAGAAATGTAATAGCTTGTAATTATATTTAGCTTGTTATTATAATTAGCTTGTTACTGTATTTCTGTTTATTTATTAATTCCTAACATAAGGGCGCGCAGCATAGTGTAGTGAAAAGGGAGTGAGTTGGTGTCAGGGGATGGGGTTTAGCCTGGGTGCGTCCCCTAACTCATGGTGTTCTCTTGTCTAAGATGTAGAAGGAGGATGACTCCCTCTGAAGCCAGCTTCCTTAGCTCTTCAAAACAACTAATTTCAAACATCATATTCTAGAAGTGTGGATTTCAGTAAGGAGCCTCTGGAGAAACCAGATATGTTGGATGTTTTCAGCATCTTTGCAAAGAAATAGGTTTTTAAGTAATCAGGATTCTGAGTCCACAGCTGGACCTAAAGGCAATACATAGATTCACTAACTACTGCTTCCTCACCAGGGAATCAGACAGTGTTCCCTTCCCCCCACTCCGAATTTAGACTCCTGTTGAATCTAACAGAGAAAACCTTCATACTTATATGGTTGTTTGACCAAAAATGTGTCTCCCTCTCCACAGCCTGTGGATACATGAGAATATCAAGATGATAAACAATAAAAATAAAAAAGATGACCTAAGAAAAGGGAAAAGGAATAGAATGAGAAAAACATGACTGAATGAAAGTTGACATGATAAACCCCCTTCCTGTAGGACTACAAAGCAGATAAATGCTGGGTTTCCTGCACGGCACCAGCTTCTTCTCTGAACACTGGCTCTTATAGGGCAACTACTGACTCTGTCTATGGAACTAAACAGTTACCAGGACTTTCTTATACATTCTTCCCCCAATATAGAGCCCACAGTAGGTGTTCAATTAGAGTTTTTAAAATGATTTGTACTACTGCAGACATCTGGGAAAACTTTGTTAGTCAGGAAATGTAATGGTTTGGAAATGTTATGGAAGGCAATCCCAGGATGACTTTAGGCATTGGTTTTCCTCCATCTAGTTTATACATATCAGGGTGAGGAGACAGATTTCCTCATCAAAGTATCACAAATACAGCTTTAATATCATACAGCACACAAAACACATGACAACAATAATAAACGCCACTCAGCAAGACACCACTGCACATTGACATAAACATAGCTATGAGATACTGATATACCAAGGTTACAAAACCTTACCAGTCTGTTCCTATAGTGCTGCCAATGTAAGCACATGGTGTCAAGTTTGTGAACTTAACTGTTATGCCACACATAAAACATTAATAAGAAATGTATTCAAGAAATGTCCCCCCGTAATAAATATTGTGGTTTAGTTTGTCCCTAGCAAGGACATCGAAGTTTGTCTAATCAAAATCAAACATGTAACTTCACCATGGAGAGTCCGATACTGAACTCAAAGAAAAATTATCACCAAGACTTTTCTAAATCCCCATGAGATAATCTTCATAAATAATCTACAAACTCAGCGCTTGTGGCTCAAGCGGCTAAGGCGCCAGCTATGTACACCTAAGGTGGCGGGTTCGAATCCCCAACCCAGGCCCGCCAAACAACAATGATGGCTGCAACCAAAAAAATGGCCGGGTGTTGTGGCGGGCGCCTGTGGTCCCAGCTACTTGGGAGGCTGAGGCAGGAGACTCGCTTGAGCCCAGGAGTTGGAGGTTGCTGTGAGCTGTGATG
>CAUYQV010092107.1:0-28467 GCA_963574575.1 Galagoides demidoff
TATTTTCCTAAATTAGGTAGTCAGGGATACTAACTTACGTGAGAACTTTTCCGCGGATAGGCATCTGTCTCCTGTTCTAATAGTAGCTACGTGTGCGAAACAAAAGGGCAAATGTTAAAACATGTTACCTACTCACCACAATCTAAAAGGCAGAAATGACCTTCCACATTTCACAGATGAGGGAACTCCAAGAGACTAAATTTGTCTAAACTCATACAGCTAACCAGGAGCAGAGGTAGGAACTGAAACCAACTCGCAGGCTCCACAGCCCACATCATTTTGGGGTACACAGCACATGCCCTGGATCTTCATCTCATCGTCGTGAAGCCAGTCTGAACTTGTCTTCTCTCATCTCCTTCAGAACCACTCACGAGGTTTCTCCTGCTCTGGGTACAAGGAGCAGAAGTGGGAATCATTTTGACAGGTCAGAATCTAATTTCTCTTAAAACTCCTCCTGTCTATAATTTAGCATTTTGCAAAGGGTTTATTATTGTTACTGATATGACACTAAATCACAGAGTGTGCTACATTTTAAAGTTGGACTAAATAAAAAGGATGAAGTTGAGATTTCCATGGGATTAAATTTATACAGAACGAACCTAAAGAGCTAGTATTCTAAAAAATTATAAAACACCAGTTTCTAAAACAAAAATGAGCTAAAGGGGTGTCTCCATCTTGAATGTCAATGGGTGGTTTAAAGGAAGAGATGAGACCTGCTTCGAAAGAAAAGTACAGTCTTGTACCCCTGTAAGATAAACCTCAAAACCCTCCTTCCACCGATTTCCCCCTCCCCATATTCTTAGGCTATTTGGATATAGCTTTCATATAAAAGGTATAAATTAGTTTCACATGAAACTCTCTAAGAGTAGAATCAGAATGTTTTAAAACTATAACTGAGAAAATGAAATGAGATATCTTTATGAATCAAAATCACAGGGTGCAAGCCTTGGAATTATGTGAGATGACAAAAAGCTTATCCTTGTTACCAATCAGGAAAAGGTTCATCTTATTCTTTGGCCTTCAGACACTCCCCACCATTCCCTGATCCTTAGAACACTAAATGTGTCTTCAACATTTTTAGGATTGAAAGAAGAGAATAGAGAAAAAAGAGAAAAAAAGAGGAAGATCTAAGGAAGAACTTCATGCAATTTTAGCTTCCAAGTTCCTCTTTACACATCTTCCACAAAACAACGTGACACTAAGATGAACTACCTGCTTGAAATGCAGAGAGAAAAGCACAAAGAGAATAAATGCAAACAAATATCTTCATAAAATATTCTCCTACATAATACAAAAGAAATATTTTTTATTATATTTATTCTCATCTGTGGCTTCCAAGGCCTTCTCTGTAGTGAAATTTCATGCAAATTTTATTTTTCTAGAAATAATGATAGTGGTAGCATTTGCATTATTCTAAATAATCTGTTTAGAGAAATGATGCAAAAGTGTCATAGAAACAGAAACAATAGGCTCGGAGCCTGTGGCTCAATCGGCTAAGGCACCAGCCACATACACCTAAGGTGGCGGGTTCGAATCCCCAGGCCGGGCCTGCCAAACAACAATGATGGCTGCAACCAAAAAATGGCTGGGTGTTGAGGCGGGCACCTGTGGTCCCAGCTACTTGGGAGGCTGAGGTGGGAGACTCGCTTGAACCCAGGAGTTGGAGGTTGCTATGAACTGTGATGCCATGGCACTCTACTCAGGGGGACAGCTTGAGGCTCTGTCTCAAAAAAAAAAAAAAAAAGAAACAGAAACAATAAATGTATGGAATGGAACTAGGCATACAAGTAGGAGGTCTCTCCAAACTGCATATTCTCATTTACCTCCTGAGTGTCTGGCCTGGGTATTTAACATGATTAGGAGATTTTCTGCCTTAGATCCTAAAAGGCAATCCAAGAAACTAATTTTGTATGCTGTATTATAAAGAACGCTACCACATTATTTTCACAGTAGTAAAACCACAACTTGCAAGCACTCATTCCTTTTCCAATTTAACTCTTCATTTATTTAATTTTTTTTAATAAAACATCTAAAACAATTAAAAAACACACAAAATGGTATGATGGCATCTGTAAATTCAGCAAAAAAGAAATGACCCATACCCATAAATGTATATATTATGAACATGAAATATATGCAATTATTTACTTATTTATTTGCAATTTTTGACTGGGGCTGGGTTTGAATCCACCGCCTCTGGTATATGGGGCCGGCACCCTACTCCTTTGAGCTATAGGTGCTGCCCAATATGTAATTACTTTTAAAAAGTGCTAAGGATGTATCTGGAATTGGTAAAATGATATACAAATAAATATATCAGTGTCATTGTAGGAGGATTCGTGATGAGGGAGAACGGTAAGTGATTGAAAGATACATAAGGATTTCCAGTATGACTGTCTTTAAATTAATGACGAAAAGAGATAAAAGCTTGAAGTGAATATTAAAAAATATAAAATTAAACACTGATAGATATAATCAAATAGTAAATGAAAGCAAGCATAATAACTTCAGTGATGAAAATTACAGAATATATTCTTTAAAAAAATAAGAACCAGTGGCAGTGGCAATCTATTTTTCACATGCTTATGGTTTTTTGTTTTTCTCAACATCTTAAGGTGGATGAATAAGTAATTGCATTTTGTGGTTTAACAGTCATAAAACCATAGGTCTTGTGTGGTAGAAATAACTTTAGGACAATAACAAAACAATTGTATTATTATTAAATGTTAAATTATTACATTTATTTAGAGATAAAAAGAACATCTCATAACTATTTTATATGCCCTATAAGAATTTTGAAGAAGATTTTAATTTTACTATTAAAATAGCTAACCAGGACAAAGTAAAGGCAATGAGAAAGTAGAGCCTTGTGTGCTCTTAAATTACTTTAATATCTGAGAAGAGTTTTTCTAATCTCTTAGCTCATTTGAGTTACAAAGAACAGTACACAGGTGGCAGTTTTCCAAGCCAGTTGTGAGTTATTGAAAGGACCAAAAAAATGTTAAAAGAATATGAGAAGGTATTATGGAGGAGAGTCAGACTGGATGCCCAGGGAAGTGGAGGATTTCTCAAGACAGATGACAAGTCATCTTGTCCTATATTCTCAGCAGCAGTAGGCATTTTTGTTCTTTATTCAAGCCATCATTGTTAGCAACGTGGGTATCTTTGCCTTTATTGAATGCTTCTGTGGTTATCACCAATAAACCTTACCTAGGATTTTCATGCAAATTTCACAAGAGAACACATTTCATTAGTTGGTAAATCACCATTCAGTAAACTGTGATATATTTCTTAATACAGGCAGACCATTGGCCACCAGCTAAGCTATACATTATCTCCTGTGGATTGAAATCTGATCATCCTAAGCTAAAAAACTATAGATTGGATAATAGATTCAAGTTAGGCCATAAATAAATACAGTGTGTGGAAGATTTTCTCAAAAGGAATGAGTATCAAATGTCGTTTAAAAGCTGAGTTTCCAAAGTAAGACAAAAATCAAAGCCGAAACAATAGTAAGTTTAATAAATCAGGCAAGAAATTTGTTATGAAAGTCTCAAATTCTTTATCTGTTTAATAGGGATTGATTTTTAAAATTTTTCATTTCAGAATATTAGGTAATACACATGATTTGTTTATATACTTTGCTTTATTACAGATTGAGTCAAATTTATAAATGTGCCTTTCACACAGATAGTGTGAACTGTATCCAATAGGATGTGAATGTACCTATCCATCCCTTCTTCCTCCTTTTATCCAGCTAGATTTTCATTAATATTGACTTTTGTATGTGCACTTAAGTGTTAATTGATTGGTTCCAATCTGACATAGAATACATGCTTTTTTCTTCACTCTTGTGACTTTTCATTTAGAAGAAATATTTCTAGTTCTTTCCATGATGTCACAAAAAGATATTAGATGCCATTTTTTATGACTTAGTAAGTACTTCATGGCATGCCTGTTCAGCAAAATACTTTAGGAACACCTACATGTATGAGGTACTGTCTGGGGACTTGAGAAATTCTTTTGAACACAGTGAAAGAGATGAAACTTTCATGGCCCTGACATGCTGGTGTGGGATAAGAAACAAAGTTAAGTATGAATGAAATAAAGAATTTACTAAAAAAAAAAAAAGAATTTACTGTGTTTGAAAGTGATGGTTATAGAAAAAAAAAGACATATGTGGAAATGGACCAGAATAAGAAAGATTAGGAGGGCTTGAAAGAAGGGTTTAACAAATGTTATACAGTGATCATTTCACTGAGAAAGTGATAGTTGAGCAAAGACCCAAAGGAAATAGCAGATTTCACTGTACAGCAAGGAGAAGTAGGAAATACCTGGATGGGAGCCAATCAACAGAGTTTGACATATGGCCCACAAAGTTCTGATTTTTCCCAGGGTATTTTGATTTTTTAAAAAAATAGCAATCATTTCAAAATAAATTATTTTGAGAAGACACTTCTACTACTGCACTAGTGTTCTAAACATGTCACAATCTAGATTACTACCTATTTCCCAAATGCTTTAGGCTATATGGGCTATATTTATTTCCCCATCTTTTTCATTCTTGCTTTACTCAGAGTAATTTCCTACCCAGCTACATTAAATTATTAAATGTTATTTTATTTACTGGAGTTATGGCAAATGTTTTCTACTTCATGAAGTCTTTTCTGATACTTAGAATACACATTGCTTTTTAAAATTGTTGATCTAATTAAGTTCCTACTGATATAGGACAGGTGGCACCCCAGCCAGCTGAGGTGAGCTGGAGGACCTGCGGCCTTGGCCCTGGCAGTGTTGGTGCAGCGTTAGCTGGTAGCAGAACCAATAGGAGGGTGGGGGTGGGGTAGTGTAGGAGACTCCAGTGGCCTGAGGGGCCAGACAACTGCTGGAGGCCACCAGCACCTTGGGTCTCCATCCCCTTGCACTTCTGGCTGAGCCAGGAACCTCACTTTTTCTGGGCCTGCTGAATTTCATGGCCAGGTCAATTTATGTATGTTTCCTAGGCCTGAGTGAGAGTGAGTGTATCCATTCATTAACTGGGTTCCCTTAGAGGACCCTCCCCTGCTAAATGTAACAACTGAATTCTGGCTAAATAACCCCATGAGACTCTCTCTCTCTCTCTCTCTCTCTATATATATATATATATATATATATACACATATATATATACATACCCCTGAGCAAAGAGCCTGGAGAGAGACAGAGAGAGGGAGCAAGAGATCTTGTTCCTCAATCTGGGTTCTCTCTACCAGGAGCTTTGGTGTTTTTGTATTCTTTTCTTTTCTGTAAACAAATTGTGTCTTACCACTGATCTGTAGACTGGTGGATTCATTCTTGGAATCACCAAGACCAAGAACCCTTGAAAACAAAAGTCTGGTACCACTACTATGTGTCAGGTAGGTACTTTTCCTTGGAGTAACAAATAGAAGTAAAAGGAGTACAAGAAGGTTAAAGTCTAGTTACTCATTTGATGAGTAACTTAAGCTCCGATTATGGTAAAGTTTTTCAACTCCTTTTTTCCTTTCCCCTCCAGTTTTTTCCCTTAAGGTTTTTTGTTTTGTTTTGTTGGTACTGTTCTTACAGTATCTCCAACATTCCATTGCATGCTTCCATTGTGTGTTTGTCCTTTGTATTCAGTTACTCAATCCCAGGCTTTCCTAAGGCCAAACTGAGCTTGAGTCTTTGTTCTTGACTTACTAACTATCTTACCTAAAGTGAGTAAATTAGCCAATTCAAATCACAGTTCCTACAGCTATACAATTCTAATAATAAACATTGTAATGCGTTGTCATAAATAAATAAGTGTATATATTAATAAAAATTTAAAATATATAATAATCTATTTTGTTATTTCAAAGTGTCATGGAGTACCAATGTTTTTGGTTGTGTAGATCATTTTTCCGTAAGGCTTGAGTCAATGTTGTAAGTGTACCCATCACCCAGATAATGTTTATGGAACTTATTAGGTAGATTTTCTGCCACCCCACCTCTCATTCCTCTTCCCCCTGTTTGGCTTCTGTTGACTTATATTTCCTTTTAAGTGCATGTGTGCTCATCATTTAGTTCCAATTTAATGAGTATGTGTGGTGTGTTTTTTTTTTTTCAGTCTTTAACTTCTTCACTTAAGATAATGGTTTCCAGTTTCATCCAGATGGTTGCAAAAGGGAATTCTTAAAGACAAAATAATACTTAGGTATTCTTTTGAAAGCTGAGAATATGGTATTTATTCATTTAAAACAATGCCCTCTAAATAGTGCATATTGAAACTTACATATTTGATTAACTAAATACCTAAAAAAAAAAACTAAGTAGCTTTATAAGTCTAGTTTACTAAACACATAGAATATAGGTTTCATAAATACTGATTTCAATAGTAAGTTAATTTATTACTCAATGTCTAAAGCTTTCTTTAGTTCAAAAGTAAGATTTTTTATTTCTCTTTTACATATATATGTATATATATATTTCTATTTTCCCCCTATATTTTTCATTTGTGTGTGTATTTACAATTTTTCATTGTTTGCTTTTTCAATAGTAAGGGCTCTAATTTTGGTTAAGTTTTTCTGCTCCTTTTATCCTTTTTTCCCCCAATTTTTTCCATTAGGTTTTTTGTTTTTGTTTTGTCGTATTTTTATTTTTCCATTTTTAATTTCTTCAAGAATAAAGGCTGCATATTTGCTACAGTTTTTTTTTACCACTTTTATTCTTTCCTTTCTTTCAATTTCTCTCCTTTTCTTTCTCTTTTTGTAAAGATTGTTCTACTTTTCTTATCTTTGCCATATAATTTCTCAAACAACAAAGATATAACCCCTTTCTTAACATATTATACAATTTTATTTTCAATTATTTTATATAGTTCTGTTATTATTATTTTCTCTTTTCTCTGATCTGTTTTATTCTTTATCAAACTGTATTCCATTCATGGAACAGATCCTCACTATGAGGCCTGGGCTGGGGTGCCACAGCACTGGAGTCTTTCTAGCTTTGGACTTTAGAAGGACGAAGTCGGTAGGTACCCACTGTGATATATTCCTGTTGTGCTTTGTTTTTCCTTCTCTATTTGATGGAGGTCGGGTCTCCTTTTTGCTCAGACTGGTAAGAAACTCTTGACTTTAAGGGATCCACACATTTCAGGCTCCCAGAATCCAGGAAATGTGAGTGTCCATCAAAGCAAGCTACTGAACACCACCATTACTCTTGTCTCTTTCTTTCTGTTTTTCTATTCTTTTTGTTAATCTTCATTTTACCCTTCTTTTTTTTCTTTTCTCTTTTTCTCTATTTTCTCCTTTCACACTTATCACTCTTCTCTTCCTTTGGGTCCTATACCAAAAGGACACTTCAACATCTTAGATCAAAGAGAAGGTAACTTAAAGAGGAGGAGGAAGTGAAAGGAAAAAGTAGGGTAAGGAAGCAGACAAAAAGAAAATATTCATGAGAATGAAACAGCAGGAAAATCCTGGCAACATGATAAAACAGAACACAGCAACCTCCCTCCCAGAAAGATTGTGAGGTAGCTACTGCATAGAATTAGACCTACAATGAAATGTTAGAAATGACATAAAGTTAATTTAAAAAATGGGTGGTAAAAACAATGAAAGAAATTGCTCATAAAGTGGAAAATAACCAAAGGAAATCCAAAAATAGAAGCAAATAAGGGATAAAAAAAATATGAAGAAAGGATATAGCAGAGATTAAGAAAATTAAAGATGCATTCAGGGAACTTAAAGATGCAGTACAAGGTATCAATAAGAGATTAGATCATGGAGAAGAAATAATGTCAGAGCTAAAGAATGAAGCTCTCGACAGCTACACAGGTAGTTAAGGAGGCAAAAAAAGAGAGTGAAAGCAGAATGGTTCCTCAGAGAATTATGGAACTTCACAAACTGTTCAAACATACAAATTACAGGTATCCCGGAAGCAGAGGAAGAATGCTCCAGAAGAATTGAAGTCCTGGTGGAGAATATCATAAATGAAAATTTCCTAACTGTCACCAAAGGTGCTGACAAAGTCCTTTCAGTGAATGTTGAATCCAAGTTTGTCTCAACTCAAACAAAGATGAACCTGTCTGAAGTCAAGAAAAAAGAGAAAATTCTTCAGGTAGCCAAGAGTAAGCACCAATTGACCCACATGGACACATGATAATAGTTGTGGAATTTAACACCCTATTGAGCTGCACTGTCATCTAAATAAACATTAAACAAAATTCAAAGAACCTAAATGTGACCCTAGAACAAATGTGCACAATAGGCATATACAGAACACATCATCCCCAAACTAAGGAATGTACATTTTTCTCATTGGCCCATGGAACATTCTCCTAAATAGATCATATCCAAGGACTTTAAATCAAACCTCAAAAAAATTAAAAGAATTGAAATTATACCTTGTAAATATTCAGACCACAAAGCAATAAAGGTGGAAGGCACCTTTTCACACTCAGGCATGGAAAATGCACAAACTGATGCTGAATGATAGTTGGATCAAGAAGAGATGAAGGAGGAAATCATTAACTTCCTTGAACATAACAACAATGAGGCTACAAGCTACAAAACCTGTTGGACACTGCAATAGTGATCTTAAGGAGGAAATTTATTGCATTTGACACCTACATCCAAAAAACAGGAAAAGAACACATCAACAGCTTAATGAATCATGTTAAAGAAATGGAAAAGGAAAAACAATCCAATCCCATGCCTAGCAGAAGTAAAGAAATAACCAAAATTAAAGAAAAAAATAAATGAAATTGAAACTAAAGGAATCATATAGAATATTGATGAAACAAAAAGTTGATTCTCCAAAAAGATAAATAAAATAGACATACCATTGTCTAGATTAAACAGAAAAGTAAAATATAAAATAACTCAATCAGAAACAAATGGTGGAAATAGCAATTAATACTATGAAGTACTATGAAGACACAAGAGATTCTCTATGACTACTAAAAGAAATTCTATGCCAAGAAATTTGACAATGTAGAGGACCAATACCTGGATTCACACCATCTCCCTAGACTTAAACGGGAAGTAATAGTTCTCCTGGTATCTATCAATATCAAACACTGAGGTTGCAGAAATAAAAAAGCAATCAACAAAAAGAGCCCTGGACTAGATGGCGTCACATAGGAATTCTATCAAACCTTTAAAGATGAGCTTTCACATCTGCACACTGCAGAACCTTTCCAAAACATTGAGAATGAAGGAACCTTCCCCAATACTTTCTAGGAAGCAAACATAACCCTGATTCCAAAACCAGGAAAGGCCTTAACTAAAAAGATAAACTACAGACCAATTACCCTAAAGAATATCGATGCAAAAATACTCAACAAAATCTTACCTAATAGATTGCAGCTTCGCATTTAAAAAATTGTACATCACAATGAAGTAGGCTTCATCCTAGGAATGCAAGATTGATTTAAAATATGCAAATCCATACATGCAATTCAGCATATCAATAGAAGCAAAAGCAAAGACTATATAATCATTTCAATTGATGCAGAAAATGCATTTAATAAAATTCAGCATCATTTTCTTTCTTCCTTTTTTTTTTTTTTTTTTTTGCAGTTTTGGCCGGGGCCAGGCTCAAACCCACCACCCCTGGTATGTGGGGCCAGTGCCCTACTCCTTGAGCCACAGGCACTGCCCAGCAGCATTGTTTTCTAATAAGAACACTTGAGAAGAGAGCAATAGGTGGCACATTTCTTGATCTGATTGAATCCAACTGTGATAAACCCACAGCTAAAATCATACTTAATGAAATAAACCTATAAGCTTTTCCACTTAGAACTGGAACCAGACAAGGATGTCCACTATCAACTACTATTCAACATAGTTCTGGAAGTTATAGCCAATGCACTCAGGCAATGAATGATGTAAGGGAAATCCAAATGGGAGGAGGTCAAACACTGACTCTTTGATGATCTGATCTTATACTTAGAAAACCCCAAGACTCAACCACAAAATTCCTGGAAGTGATCAAGAAATATGGTAATGTCTCACATTATAAAATCAGTCAGTAGTTTTTGTATGTGACAATAACAACCACGTTGAGAAGCAAACCAAGGACACAATTTCCTTCAGAGTAGTTTCAAAGGAAATTTAAATACATAGGAACATACCTAACAAAAGAGGTGAAGTATCTTTACAAAGAGAATTATGAAACCCTAAGAAAAGCAATAGCAGAAGATGTTAACAAATAGGAAAACATACCATGCTCTTGGATGGGAAGAATCAATATGGTTAAAATGTCTATACTTCCCAAAGCAATTTATTGTAATCCTTATTCAAATACCAACTTCATACTTTGAAGAACTGGAAAAAATAGTACTTCATTTTGTATGGAACAGAAAAAAAAATCCATATAGCCAAGGATATTCTCAGTAAGGAAAACAAAGCCAGAAGCATCATTACCAGACTTCAGGCTATATACAGTAATCAATATAGCATGGTATTGGCCCAAAAATAGAGACATAGACATATGGAACAGAATAGAAAACCAAGAGATGAAACCAGTCTCTAGTTGTCATCCGAACTTTGATAAACCAAACAAAAGCATGCAGTGGGGCCAAGAACCCATCTTCAACAAATGGTGCTGGAAGAACTGGATAACCACATGTGAAAGACTGAAACTCAACCCACACTTTTCACCCCTTACAAAATTTGATTCAAGATGGTTGAGAAACTTAAATCTAAGACAAAAAATGATACAAATCTTAGAAGAAAGTGTGGGGAAATTTTTTGATGGTATTAGACTGGGGAATAATTTTATAATGAAGACTTCAGCAGCCATCACAACAACAAAATTTAACAAATGGGACTACTGACATAAACTGAAAAGCTTCTGCACAGCTAAGGACACAACTGTAGCAACTTATGTAACAGCATGTGTGGAAACCTATATAATAAGATATGTGACAACTTATGTAGCAACCTATGTAGAAGGATATGTAGGAACCAGCACAGCAGGTTTGAAGAGACAAAGTGGCGGTTGGTTGACCAGAACAGCCAGCTTGCAGAGGCAAAGTGGCAGTTACTGGAACAGACTCTGACCATTAGAAATTCCATTGGAAATTGATCAGCTGTGGAACTCCAGTGAAGGGGGTGGGGCTTGGGGGAGGGGCACATGTTCGCAATAAATAGCACCTGCAGAGGTTGCTTGGGGCCTTTTCCCTGATACATACGGGAAGGCCCACCTCCTGCAAGCTTCAAGCTTACAATCCATTGTCCAGCCTGCTTCCTTGGTAATGGCACCAACACACAACAAGTAAAAAAGACAACCTTAAGAATGGGAAAAGATATTTGTAGGGTATGAATCTGACAAGGGGTTCATAACTAGAATCAATAGAGAATTCAATTTAATCAATAAAAAAAATGAGCAAACAATCTAATCTACCATGGGGCAAGTGATATAAACAGAACCTTCTCAGAAGAAGACAGACGGAATGGTTAACAAATATTTGAAAAAATGTTCATCTTCCCTGATTGTCAGAAAAGTGCAAATCACAACCACTCTGACATATCACCTATCCCCAATGAGAATGGCCCACATCACAAAGACTCAAAGAGGCAGATGCTAGCATGAATATGGAGAGAAGGGACACTTATGCACTGTCAACTTAGACTGCAAACTAAGATGACTTCTTTGGAAGAAAGCATAGAGAATCCTTAAGGAACCAAAATTTGACCTCCTGTTTGATCCTACAATCCCATTACTACCCACAAGAAAAAAAAATCATTTTATCATCAGGACATTTGCACTAGAGTGATTATTGGAGCTCAAATCATAATTGCCAAAATGTGGAAAAAACCTAAAAGCCCACCAACCCAGGAATGGATTAAGGAGCTGTTGTATATGTGTATCATGGAATATTATTCAGCAATAAAAAGATGGAAACTTTATATCTTTTGTATTAGCCTGGATGGAGTTGAAATATCTTCTTCTTCGTAAAATATCACAAGAATGGAGAAGCAAAAATCCAGTGTCTACTAATATGAAGCCAGTAGAGAGTCTATCGCGTGGCCACATAAGAAAAAAACTCTAATCAGTTCAAGGTGGAGGTTAGAGGAATGAAGGAGCAGGGAGAAGTGAAGGGGATGGGTATGCTGCCACTAATGGACACAATGTTAGAATGTATGGCATGCTTCTGGGGGGAAGGATACAATAAGAGGGACTCTACCTAATAAAGGCAAGCATTTGTAACCTAATTCTTTATACTCTCAGATTAAACTGAAGCAATAATTTAAGAAAAAGGAAAAAGAGGAATTAGACAAAAACCATAAACAATTTACACTGGAAATGTAAAAGGAAATACCATGGAAAAAGGAAAATAAATACGTAAAATTATGCTCCCTATCAGTAATCAAATAAATTGCAATTAATATAACAAAAAAATTGACCTGTAAAATAGATAATATTAGAAAAATTAGTATCATCCAACATTGACAAGAATATTAGTGAGAAAATGATCTAGCACAATTTCAATGTAAGAAAATTTTGCACTATCTTTTTTGGATTATCTACCAATAAATAGTATATGCTTTTGTTTCAGCAATTTCAAAATTAGAGATTTATTTCTTTTAAATAGCAACGATGTGTTTTCTCTGGAGCAATATTCATAATAGTTCCTGTCCACTGTAAACAGAAATGCAAAGATGTTTAAAAATTCTCGCTATAATTATGTAATTTCACATATGTCAACATAGAATGTATTTTTAAGTCTACTAGCAATTCATAAGTCTGAATAGATTGGTAACATTTTTGTCTATATATATGTATATGTGTGTGTAAATAAATGCATTTAATTTTTGTTGTATCACACCAAAATTGCTTTTGAGAGTGGGATTTTCAGTGATGATAAAGAAATATTTTTATCTAACTTCATAACATTTTTCATTGTAAATTCTTTAATTGACAACAGGCATTTTATAACAAATGATCCCAATCTGCAAAAGTCTGAATAAAAAGTATGAAGCAGTACAAATGATATAGTGTTAGTCTTTAACATTTAAAAAATATATTTTAACCTTTCCTAATTATCTTCTCATTTAGTAAAACATCAATGCAAAATACGAATCACAGATCAAAATAAGAGTCGATATACTAAATTTTAGAATTATCACTTTAACCAATTGGTATATCTTTTTAATTGGAAACTTCTTTTGTATATCAGTGTGACTTTTCAGCAGAACTATTCTTGCTTCTTCACCAGCTTTTTTCCATCTTTATAAGTCCAAGAAAGCAAGAAATGTTCAAAGGGAGATCTTTAAGACTCTCTTCATTTTCAGACTTGACAATCAGCCATCAGAGCTTCAGATTTCAGAGGAGCCATAATTCCCTAAGGCATTTGGTTCAAGCTAAAGGGCCCTTCTATTTTTGATAATATCAGAACGCAGACTACCTGCCCTGCTTTAAACCAGACGTATCTGTGTGAAGTAACACCTTGACAGCCCACTTCAGAAATATCCCCCCTCACCAATGACTAAAATTCAAAGTGCCAAGGAGTTTTTCTCACTGTACTCTGACACACAACATGGTGATTTTTCTGCTTCACTAGCAAATGAAAATGAAATTACCCACAGGGCTTTCCAGTTCCAACATCATCCTGTCACTCCTGACACTAGAAATTCTGTCTTCTTGTTGTACGGTACTGTAGGGATATTCTGTGTGAGTTCCCGAGCAGATTTCAAAATGGTCTGCAATGGGAACCAATAATCTTCACCCTATTTTAGGACTTTAGCAGTTTAGGAAATTTTTTATAAGCCTAGTGACTTTAAAATATCCACATTTCAATTTTAAATATGTAAAAAAGGGGGGAAATGGTGGCATCTCAGTTATTGCAGTCATTACATGTCATTTAAGGGGGGAAACATTCAAGAAAATAAAAACGCCAGCTGACAATTAACTACTTCCTCTTCCTAAAGGTTATTAAATGTCTTGTCAAAGCATCATCTAGTTCACATTTCTTCACTTCAAACACTTAGAGTTTTGAATACTACATATTTAAATTTTGAAATACTTAACATTTTAACACCATATTTGGTCTCTGATCAAAATATTAGTAATGTTTATTACATATGGTGAATGATCAGATAACTACAAAATGAGTATTATTTATGAAGTCATTCCTTCCTAGATGTCAGATAATATTCTAAAAGTGCTTTGACAGTGTTATCTGAGTCTTTCCTAATTTAAGCCTAAAAACAACTCTAAAGTGTGTAGTAGAATCTGTTTTGAACTTGAGGTGCAGAGAGATTCAGCGACTTGCTCAAAGACACACAACTTAAACAGAGGATCCAGGATTAAGCAGTCTGATTCCAGAACTCAAGACCATTCACATCAACATAGGGACGTGAATTCCAACTGGAATTCTTGAAGTGGAGCCACTGATGTAAAGGAATACAAAACCTCCAATAGACTGTTCAGGGAAGTGAGGACACCTGGGGGTAATGTTGCAAATCAGTGTGTGTTTTTTTTTTTTTTTTTTTTTTTTTTTTGGCCAGGGCTGGGTCTGAACCCACCACCTCTGACATATGGTGCTGGCGTCCTACCCGTTTGAGCCACAGGCGCCACCCCAATCAGTGTGTTTTTACTCGAGCGTTTCATAAAAATCTTCAGATCCTCAAAAACGAAAAAAATAGTATTTCTCCATCATCACTAAAAATCACACTCCACTCCCCACTTACTTACTGCAAGGAACTTCTATCCCTATTGTCTAGGAATACAGTTTCCTATAAGTAGTGGGGTTTATAATAACATGTTATATAGACATTGTAGTAAAAGGAGTTTCTGCCAACTCACTCAGTGAAATCTCTAGTAAAACATCGGGGCCCCCTTCTACAATGTTTTACATGTTGAATAATCATTATAATAACTTGTTGCAGAATTCACATTGCGCTCTTTAATCCGCTGACACAATACATCATAAAGAAAAATTGCACAGCAGTTAATAATTCTATATCTGAAAGATGTGTAATTTTCTGGGATAAAATGCTTAGAGAATTCTCATGATCTGAGGCACAGAAACTTAGAATTATCCCTTAGATGTTTAAACTACTTTAAAATGATCTACCTGCAACCAACAGCTGGCTCCCAATGTTCCTGCCAGTTTCAATGAAAATTCTCATCAACAGCCTGCCATGACTGGTAAGCCTGTTGCTTTTACCTTCAAATCTACTGCAGAAAAAAATCATTTTAAAGCTCAAGGCTGAAAAGGTATGTGTTTTGTAAATATACTAGAAGATTTATAATCATCCTACCTCTGAATCTTGTCACTGCTTCCTCTAACTACCCCCATCTTCTATCGCTGAAATAATTTAAGTATCTTATATTTTCTCACCTAAAACTGCTCTTCTCCTCTCCCCATTTCATGCTTCTACCTGTAACAGCTATTTTTCCTCTTCCTAACCCCCTTTTTTTGGGGTGGGGGGTATTTCCAAATCCCTTGCTCTCTTTTCCATTGTAATATGATTTTTACTCAGCAGTATGAATAAAAATCATATTCATCAAATTATTGCAAATTCGATGGTTGGTTTTAATACTGCAGGCAGTATATGGTTTTATTGGTTATTTTCTTCTTGTCCATTCCTTCTTTGACTTCTCAGAAACTAGTTTGACTTTCCTATATCTTGATGCTTTTTCTCAATTTCTCCTGCTATTTTCCCTTCCTTTCATATTCTTTGAATATTGCTGAAATCTAAAAGCCCGTTATTTTTTGAGGTCTTCTCCCACTCAATGGTGTGTGTGTGGAGGGGGGGACTCTCACTCTTATTCCATGGCTTCAATTCATATCTACATGTCACCATCTACCAAGAACCATTATAGGTTAGACACCTACCAGAATTCCAGGCTCATATTTCCCGTATCACTTGGATGGCTTATAAACACATTAAAATGAGCTAACTTCAAATTAAAATATAGCAAATCTTATTAGCTCCATGGGTCATCCTTTTTACATAAACCTGCTGTTCTGCCTGCTTTACCTGTTTCAGTTAAAAATATGACTATTCACCCAAATGCTCAGGCTGAAAGTTATGAAGTTATGTTTAATTTTGCCTTCTCAACATCTTTCCCCATTAATTCTATTTCTAGTGAGTGTAAACTATTCGACTCTTGTATTTCATAAAATGTCTTTCTCTTTCTATGTAAATGTCATCCTCTCTAACTAAACTACAATAATGATTTCCTACAAAATATTATATGACATTACCTCAGAGAAAACGAGTGTATTTCCAAATGATAAATATTTTTTAATTTAAAATCTTGTGATAATTTCTTCTCAACTGGAAGAAAGACAAAAGTCTAGAATCCTTCAGACATGGCATTCAAAATGGGTCACAAGCTAGTTCCTGGGTACATTTTCAGTGCATGTATCCACCATAATTCTCTCCCATATATTTTTAATTAATTTTTTTTATTTTAAGATAATTGTACATTCCTATGCAGTTATAAGAAATAATACAAGAAGATATCCTGTTTTGTTATTTACAATTATAGCATCTTGCAAAACTAGAGTATAATAACAGGATGTCAATATTGATCCATTCAAGAAGCAGAATGTTCTATCAACACAAACATCCCTTGTACTGCTTTTTTACATACTCATATTCATCCTTAGCCCTGGCATCTATTGTTCTCTTCATTTCTATAATTCGATCATTTCAAGAACGTTACCTAAATGAAATCATATGGTACATGATTTGGGGAGATTTCCTTTTCTCACTTGGGCACAATACTTATGAGACTGATCTATGTTGCTGCATATTTAAAGCACTCCCTTCAATGCTGGGAAGTACTATTACCTGGCATGGATGCCCTGAAGTTGACTTATCATTCTCCCATTGAGGACAATGAGTTATTTCCAGTCATGTGCAGGTTTTGTGTGTGAATGAATCATCATTTCCCTAGGATAAACACTTAGGATGGAGTCGCATGGTAGTTGCATGTTTAGTTTAGTATATTGCTAAAATAATTCCCAGATGGTTATACCATTTTATATTTGCATCAACAGTTTATGAGTGACTCTTTTACACAATCTCATTTTATGTTGTCATTATTTTTATTTTAAATATGTGCTAGGTATTTAGTAATATGTCATTGTGCTTTTAATTTTCCCAAAGGATAATACTGTTGAACAACTTTTTATGTGATAATCAGCCATTTACATATACTTATCTTCTTCAGTACAATTTCCCTTCAAGTTCTTTGACCAGGTTTTCATTCAATTGCTTGGGTATTTTTACTTTTGAGCTCTAAGAGTTCTTTATATATTCTTAGATACTAGTCCTTTGTTCCATAGCAAAGATTTTCTTCTCATTTCTAGCTTGTTTTTTTTTCTGTTGATGTTCTGTTGTTGTTTGCTCTTAACAGAGCAAAAGTTTTAAATTTTGATGAAATCAAGTTATCTCATGTTATCTTTTTGATGTTTGCATGGTTTACTGTGATACTCCTATCTATCCCCATTTTACAGATTAAGAAAGTAAGACCCAGAAAAATTAAGTCAGTCTAAAGAAGATATATAAATGGCCAATAAATCATATGAAGAAATGTTCAACATTATTACTTATTAGAGAAAAGCAAGTTAAAACCAAAATGAAATGCCATCTCACTGAAGTCAGTATTACCTGATACCAAAGCCAAAAAAAGACACAAGAAGAAAAGAAACAACAGACCAATATTCTTTATGAATATAGATGCAAAAATCCTCAATAAAATACTAGCAAACAGAATCCAACAGCACATCAAAAAGCTAATCTATGATCACCAAGTGGGCTTTGTCCCAGGAATGCAAGGATGGCTCAACATATGTAAATCAATAAATGTGGTTCACCAGCAGTGATGTCATGGAACTCACCAAGGGCAAAATGTGAGACTCTGTCTCAAAAAATATATATATATATATAAAATAAAAACATAAATGTTTGTCACATAAGCAGAAGCAGCAACAAAGACCATATGATCATTTCAACTGATGCAAAAAGGCATTCAACAAAATTTAGTACACTTTTATGATAATAAGACCTCAAAAAACTAGGTATAGAAGGAACTTATCTCAAGACTATAAAATCCCTATATGACAAACCCACAGCCAACATCATACTACAGGAGGAAAAGTTTAAAGCATTCCCACTAAGAAATGAAATAAGTTGAAGGTATTCACTATCATCACTTCTATTCATTGCGCTGTAAATCCTAGAGCAATCAGACCAGAACAGGAAATGAAGTGCATCCAAATCAGCACAGAAGCTTTGCTTTTTGCTAATGACATGATCTTATATCTAGAAAACCCTAAACACTATGCCAAGAAACTTCTGGAATTGATATAAAAATTCAATAGTGTCAAAATACAAAATCAAAGCACACAAATTAGTAGCATTCCTATATAACAATAACAGTCAAGCTAAGAGTCAAATGAAAAATTCAATACCATTCACAATAGCTATAAGACACCCACACATATATATCTATCCCCATTTTACACACACACACACACACACACACACACACACACATATATATATGTCTATCCCCATTTCATATATATAATGCCTAGGGAGTATAGTCAACAAAAAAAATCTCAAGAAAGAGAGACATAAAATACTGAGGAAACAAACCACAGATGATGAAAACAAGTGGAAGAACATAACATGCTCATGGATCAGTAGAGTCAATATTGTTAACCTGTCTGTCCTCCCCAAAGGGATTTACAGAGACAATGCAATCCCCCTCCAAATCCAATGTCATTATTTCACAGATCTAGAAAAAATAATTTCAAATCTGTATGGAAGGACTGCAAGTTAATACAACCCATATGACAAACAGTATGGAAATTCCTCAAAGAACTAAAATTAAACCTACCATTTTACTAATCCCACTACAGAGTATTTACCCAATCTACTCATGTCTTGTTGGACCACTGGGTTGATTCCACATCTTTGCTCTTGTGAATTGTGCTGCAACAAATATTTGACTGCATGTGTCTTTTTGATGAAATAACTTTTCCCTTCTTTGGTTAAATATCCAATAGTGGGGTTGCTAGATCAAATGATAGATCTATTTTTAGTTTTTTGAGTTATCTCCATATGACTTTCCATAGATGTTGTATTAGTTTACAGTCCTACCATTAGTTGTATGAGTGTTCATTTCTCTCTAAATCCACAACAGTGTCTGTTGTTTGGGGATTTTTTTGTTGGTGTTTTGATAAAACTCACTCACACTGAAATTTTAAAATAATTTCTGTTTTATTCTTTCAAATTTTAAAAATGGAACAGGCAGAAATCCATGACTCTAAACTTATTATCCCTTCACAATACATTGCCTCACTCCCTATGTTTGTAATAAGAGACTCTTGGTCGCACCTGACACTTTGTATAGACCTTAGAACACATAGGCCTTGCTGAAAATTCTCTTTTCCCAAGTGAAAGCTTTGAGACTATAGGTAATTCATTAGGTTATTCAACTTCTCTCAGAATCTGTTTCCTCCTCTAAAACAATAATGAAGATAATGATGTATATTTTGGAAGTCTGTTTTATGAGTAGTATTTATAAATATAAATCACTTCTTGCTATAGTTGGCCCCAAGTTATTTTTCAATAAGGTAGGAAGATGTTGTTATTATTGCTACTTGTCTTTACAAAATTAAAAAATAAAATGTGTATACTGGAACACCTTAAAGAAGTGGGAGACTAACCACTGAATAGGAGTTCCAGCTAATTCTGGACACTCAAATTGTTTCCCAGTTCTGAAATATGCAGTACAACATGAGCCTACAGATTATTTACACATGTATTTATAAGGAATTATGGTTATTCATGAATTTGGCACCCTCATTTGTTAGGAACTTTTCAGGGAAGAGTATTTTCTTTGACTATCTGTGAAACTCTGTCAGGGTTTTACAGGGAGACAATGCTTAATTAATAATTGTATTAAATTGCACTGATATTTTGACCATCTACTATTCATCCTCATAGTATAAAATTATGCCTTAATACTACACTGACTAAGATGTGGGTGCATTTGAGTTCAAGAACAAGTGTTGAAAAGATATACCCTGTTTCAAACTAAAGCTCCTGATTAAAGCTCTGAACACAAGTTAACATAATAATACAATTAGTGCTGGCAAGTAAAAATTAATTATATATACAAGGGTAATACTAACACATTCCCAAGAAGTATTAATCTATGACATTTAGAAATAATAATTTTAAATTCTGGAAATTATTTAGAATTCTCAAAATCATAAGTTGTTTGAATTTTTATTAAAATTTAAATAATGTCAGCCTGTAGCAAATATTCAAATTGAAAAATTCCTAAGAATGTTATTGGCTTATATTTGGATAATGCCACATTAGATTGCTTAACAAATTTAATAGCACTCTACAGAATCATGTGTTGGATTAAGTTAAAGACTTACTTTACTTCCAAAACTCATTTCTTGGGATTGTTTTTATATAACTTGTAGGAAGTATACTATTTATGTAAACTAATTAATACTTATTTTATTTCCAAGATTGCCAAAAAACAGCTGATAGGCCCTAAAACATGCAATGCTAATACACAACAGCTACTAGCCTGACTGATCAGAAGAGATCATGACTGAATTTCTTCTTCTTGTTCTTAGAAATAGAAAGGTTGACTTTAACCCCTGACTTTGCAGGTCAGCATTCCCTACTCTTACTTTCAACTCGATTTAGGTGGATTCCTTTGAACTCATAACATCTCTACTTTGCTGGTTTAGGTGTACTATTTACATAGAAATTATGTTATATTTTTTCTTGATTTCTTCACTGATTTTTCTTGAAATTTCATAAAAAAATATAAACTTCTCAACTGAAGCCAAAAAGAATTTTCTAATGAAAACTCTAAATAATCATCTAGGCACCAGGCTTAATATTTTCCAACTGTACAATATAATTTAGATACATAATAAGTTTTCTTTGAAATAGCATTATGCTGCTATCTTGAAAAATTAATAAGTATTTTTCCAAAATTTGGACACCATCATTGACATGTCTAAAAATATAAAATCATATAAGATCTGTAGATAACAAGTGTTCTCTTTTTTATTTATTTCTCTTATTTCCATTAAAAAATACTAAGTATAATAATTTTTTATTGTTAAAATATTTTGTTATTGCACCTTATACATAGAAACTTTCTAACTTAAATCTGACTTTTCTTAACCTTTTCTCTTAGAATAAATTCCATATTTTTGTTCTAAAAAATAAATTACTATAAATATTCAGTGTTAGCATTTTAATTTTAAATAAAAAATATTATACATCTGCAATACTAGTGAGAGAAAAAGTTTCAAATTTTGAATTAAGGTACATGAATATTACCTCCAGTGTAAGGTCTTTTGTCACCTAACATTTGCTAGATCTCAATTTTTTTAAACTTTGAATAAGGAGTTGAAATGTATTATAACCTCTTTTAAAATCATTTTAATTATCTAATTGGTAATTAACAATAGGTGACTAAGTACTTGTCTATACAGCTTATGAGCTATTTACCCAGAATTTCTTCTTCACATACACATCCATACCTTTGAGGATATGAGACAGGCTATTTAAGCCAAAGTTTATAAAACATGTATGTTATATAGCATATGGAATCCTCCAACTCAAGCTTACTATTTAAATGACACAGTGGCAACATTAGCTTATGATGGCACCATCAAAAGATACTAATTATCGTTCTGTTGTACAAAAATATTGATTCATAGGTTAGTAGGTAAGAGATCTGGAATTTCAATTAAGTTAACCACTATGTTCTCAACTACTTATTGTGCAATATATTAAAATTCATAATTATAGACGATTTCACAAACTAGTGAAGGTGACCTGTCACAAACTCAGAATAAAAAGTCCAGTGAACGTGTGCAGCAAACAGTGTGGTGAGATGCTAAGGTAATGGACTGACCGAAGATGAGTGGGATTGATCAGGAACAGCTTCAAAGGAGATACAAGATCTAAGCAGTGCTTTCAAGGCAGGCAGCCCAAAAATGTGTAGAAAGATAGCAAAGGTCCAAAAATATACATGCATAAAATTGAGAAAGTCAGAAGGATATTAAAACTATGGTTAAATTGTCTCAATAAGGAAGAGCTTTTAAATGAAAATAACTTGAACTACATGCACCCCAAGTACATTAAACATAGGCTCCATTATCACCATTATCCTCTACAAATTTTCAAGAATAAAGGACAAATTATATTAAAAGTGAAATTATATGGATTATGGGTGAAATTTTAATATGTAAAAATTCTTGAGAAAAAAACATAAATAAACATGACCAATAAATAGGAATTAAATCTATTCCCTTAAAACAGAAATGATTTGTTCAAAGAATATAATTCACTAAAAGTAAATGCTTACATAAAACTAAATAATTTCAAATACAATGAACTTAAGCATCTTGTAAAAGAAATGTCTTTGAGTAAATAGATATAAGAAAGAGATTCTAAACACACAGGCAGCAGTCAAGAGAGCATATGCTACCCTGTGTCAGATATAAACAGAATTTCTCTTTTCTTTTTCTAACTCATGTCACCTAGGGCCACAAAAAAAAAGAGGCATCTAATTACACAACTTGCTGATATACTTAATTTAAAAAAATGAATTTTAATTGTTTGTAAATCTAATTTTTCACTACTAGCAGAAATGGTACAATTTTAATTACCCTTTCTTGGCCTTAAACTGGGTTGTGCATAATAAAGCACACAAATCAAATACTATTAGTATTTTTTTCCCTTTCAATTTGTCCTTTTATTAATAGCCTCAATTTAGTGACAGAGAGTATCACTGATTTATTCTACAAAACATAATAAATATGTAAGTCAAAATAAATGCTCTATGTGCTACTTTTTATACCATTACCCAGAATTTTTTCTTAGCTTTCAACTATTTCTTATTATGGTTAGCATCTATCTTATTGCTAAGTAATGGAGTATCTTTTTAGTTTGTAAAGAGCTCTTTAGACATTAAGAAACTGAAGCTACAAAGAACATTTTGAGGATTTAAATCTCTTCATGCATAAAAATAGCTGTCTTCTCCGAGACATAGGGGGAGGAATATTGTCATGATTTAAAAGACAATTTTGTCTTCTTTCAGTAGTATCAAAAGTTATACAGTTCAAAAGAAATTCTGTACAAGTACAGGAGATTACAACTGGTTGGCAAAGATTTTATTTTGTACAAAAATTAAGAATGTCTTCTATGAAATTCTTTCTTATATCATACAGTATAAGGGACTTGAATTTAATCACATTCCTCAGAGCACACTGTGTTTATTCTTGCAAAATCATAGTTAGTAGAAAACTCTGTAAGTTTTAAGGCTACAGAATTACTGTGTTATTTACTCTTAGACCTTCAGTTCTTGTTCATCAATCGGCAAAGTTTTTGTATTTTTATTAAAAGTAAATAAACACAAATGTAAAGACTTCTTTTCACTTATTCCTTCTTTTAGCAAATATTTAAGCAAGGACCTACATAGAAAATAAATAACAATGTATTTTTAGTTTCTGTCTTCAGTCTGGAAAATTAAAATCTAGATGGCACATCAACACTCGCAAAGTATTTTTTGAATGAATGTGTTTTAAATGGAAGGAAAGTAGAGCAACACCATGACTAGGTTATTTGGTTTTGTTTAGTTGCTTGGGCAGTCTGGTTGCCAAAGGAGTGTCAGCTGCTAAAGATTGTGAACTTTCTCCAGAAAGGGGATCCATGTGGGATCCTGCATGACACTATGGCTGTTTCCATTTTCTAGGGACATAGGAAATACTCTGTGGCAGCAGGGAGAGTAAGGTCTAAATAAGGACCCAGCAGAACCTCTGGGACAGAGAGAGGGCAAGGAAGCAAGAAAATTTGGGAGAAAAGTCTGAAATCCAATTGCTGTATTGTCAGAGGACTGTTTGTGTAGGAGCTAAAGCAAAAATAGAGAAATGAGTCCAGAGACACATGCTAGGATAATTTCAACCAACTTCATCTTGCTAGGATTTCTTTTGGAAATGATTGTAGGAGAGAAATTTATCTGGGTGGTCTTCTCAGTTACCCGAGTGATGCTTGGGAGTCAGGAGCCCTGATTTCTGAGAGAGGCTGGTGTGTTGTACGAGAGGGAGAGCACACATATCTCTATGTGCTGCAGAGGTTAGAAAGAGCTTTTGTGTGGGTGAGAGCATTCAAATCAAGGCTTACAAGGGAGAAAAAAGATTTAAAATTGTTCTGGTTGTACAGGATTTAAATGGACAGATTGACAGCTTGTATCCTAGCAAAAGTGCCCCTTCAACTTTACTTAGAACACTCCACAATCACAAAGCTTCTTAAGAGAATTACATTGTCAGTTCTCAGGAGATCTTTTCTCTCTCTGAGCTTTTTTAGACACATTAACCTTTCCAGAAAATAGTGGTAGAAATGATTCTCAGGATGTCTAATATGTATGTCTCTTAACTATAACAGTCTAATTTGTAAGCAGTCTATTCTCATTGCTAATATAATGACCACAAGCACTTGATGAAAAATACATGTTGACCATGTATTTATTACATATACTAATATATATTTTGCAATATATGCTTTCACCCTATAATTTTTCACTAATTTATTTATCAATATATATTCACTAAAACATTACTTAGTATCTGGTTTGTGTTAGTCACTGCACAAGGTCTGTGAATACAACAGTAAAAAAACACGATTATTTAGTTTTATTGTGCTCATTTACAGAGTTCATTGTGAAGTTTTGATATATGTACACATAGATTAAATCAAGCAAATTTATATATCCATCACTTCATCTACTCATTATATTTTTGGTGTGACAACACTTAAAATACAAAATACATTATTATCAATAATGGTCAATATACTGAGCAATAGATCACTACAACTTTTTCCTTCTGTCTAACTTACACACATCTCTTCACCGACATCTCCTCTTTCTCCATCTTCAGCCCCCAAAATCAGTGGGCTGAGGTTGTCTGATGATGGGTGTGGACACTGAGTTTTACGGATAATATTGAAGATGGGTTAACAACACCAGAGGCTCTAAAATTATTTCTTCTATTCAGTTTTCATATTGCAATCTCAGTTTTTGAATGCTATCTGTTAAAAAACATGTGCTCTACTAATCACACATAAGCAAACTGTCATGATGGGAAGCCTCATTCTACCTCTTACATCACAGATTTCTGCTATTGATCCAAGGACACAGCAAAATAATGGCTTATTTTTTTCCTGCAAAAGTGTCATAAATTTATTTAGCATTAAATTCCTAGGTTTCTTTGAGATTTTTTTGGTACTGATTTGTGAAATTGGAAGAACAAGAAAATTTAATAATTTAATCACGATAAGAAGCATAATATTGAACTCACATATTTAAAATTAAAAGCATAATATTGAACTTACAAGTTAAAGTCGGTTACAGTGGGAACAATTCCCCCAAAATGCCATCTTAAATAGGAAACAAAGAATGTATGAGCATGTGAGAGCAACTGAAATAGAATGTTTACTAAAGAGTTATTTAAAATCATTGATATAACAAAGAAGCCAAACACTTAAACTCAAGTCAAGACTTAGGAAATGCTATTATTGCTCATGATTAGGTGAATTTTTGTTTAAATAAGATTCTTTTTTACCCAATCATATTTAATAATCACCATGTAGTGAATGAAAATATTCTCCTGATAATTTGAATATATACAAAGAAACATTTGCAAAAGCACATTGTCTGTAATAAAACATGCAATTAAATGGGTAAGTGATATGAAATCAATCTATAAATTATCACAAAGCAGCCTTAAATTACTCCTATTACTATGTGTATGCATATTTTAAAAATGTATTACCTAAGTTTAACAAATGCAATTTCACAAATATCATCTGTTTATATGCTAAATATTAATGTGAGATTTGTGATATAAAGTGTTACAGTAGCTCAAAGAAACATCTAAAATTTCTTACAGTCTTGCTATGTCAGTCACCTGGTTGGACATTTTACACATATTATATCACTTCATCTTCACAACAACATCATGAGCTGGGTACAAAACCCATCATAAAAATAATTAAATTCTAGTAGATAGAGGTTAAGAGATTTACTTGAAAGTAGCTGGAAAGTGTCAGAGCCTAACTGAAATTTTGTTCGCTCTGATCCAAATTCTCACTTTTCTTGACACTAAGAGCATAAATAAACTTCGACATTATATACTTAAAATAATCATCAATAAAAAAGAAATACCACAGAAATGGCCAAAAAATGTTTACTCAATACATAGATTTTGTGTTTGTGTATGTATATATATTTTTAATATTTTGCATATGTATTTATGGTTTCTTTATTTTTCTAGGTTATTTTTCATTAATATAATTTCTTGAATAAATTTTTAGTTACCATTCAATCATTACTTGTTCCCCACATTCAAAATACAATTTTGGTAATTGTATTCTTAGGAAATAATAATTTTGGTCAAAGTGAAACTCTGAAGTCTAGGTTTATATGCAATGTTTCAAATTTGTGTCTATCTTATCAAAATAATACATGTTCTATGACAATAGAAGAAGGTAACATGCTTTATTCATATGAATCTATTTCAATTTATTAAGGTCTCCTATAAACTGTACAATTCTCACATCTATAAATATTTAGATTCTCTAAATAATAAATTATTAGTCTTGTTTTATATTTAAAAATGGAAAAGCTTCCAGTATAATTTCTTACCCTGTGAGTTTTGTTCCGGAATTATAAGCATGTAGAAAATGTACAGAAAATTGTGGAAATAGTTGGCTTTCTTATTGAAAAGGAGGTTTTTCACCTGTAAAATAGATATCATCTCATTCTTTCATAAGATAGTTAATTTACATAGGCTCTTATTTCTTATATTATATATTTGGATGTATTTCAGCAATCTTTAAAATATATCCCTATTAATTGATCACTCTGAAAATATGTATGAACTTTAAGAATGAAAAAGAGTGTTGAAATATAAATATTTTTTAAAAATTGTCTTGACAAGTTTTGTTTGGGCTATAGCCATCCAAAAGATTTTGTGGACATAAATGAATTTGGTTCCCTAACAGAAGACAGGTAAGACTTTCTCAGTGTGAGATGTTACTTTGTGATAGATGGGGAAATGATATAATACTTGTTCTTAGAGTGTGAGTAATATAAATTTCATGCAAATATGAGATTAAGAATTTTAAGAAAATTAAAAGCAAGGCATTAAGAAATTAGAGATCACTCAGTTACAACACTTGACATTTGATGAGTTTTTGTCAAATTAGTTTGCTCCTTGACACTAGTCAGCCAGCCACACAATTTCTGTCTCTCTGGCTTGACCACTGCCACACTGACCTGAATCCTCATGATTAAGGGCTTGGCTTTTCTTTTCAATATTTCATGATAACCAGTTAACATTTTAGAATGTATCTTTATATCACATAGCATAAACTCTGAGAAAAGTTAACCTTAAATGTTGGACTAAAGAGAGAAGCTTTAAAGCACCACTAACAAAGAACTGATTTTGGCTTCCATTTCCAAATTGCATACTTGTAATCAATCAGTTCAAACCATAGTTGAAACAATATACTTTCTTCTTCCCTCTCTCTCTCTCTCCATCTCTCTCTCAAGAAAAAAGAGCCTTTTATTAAAATGTAGTTGAAAAATGCAAATAGAAAACTTCTGTTAGACTTAGTTAGGTCTTACAGTCAGTGAAGTGGTTATTAAGAGCATGTGAATCAGCATAGACTCAAATCTTATTCTCTGTAGACAGTTTGAAAGCGGATTATGTCCTACCTAGTAATATGAAGTACCAACTTCATGGGTCGGACAGGTAGTCTGGCAAGCCATGGGACAGGTACCATAATAGTTCTCTCATTCTTAGAATGCTCAGAACTTTGTCTCAGAGCAAACATCATCCTGGAAGAGATAAGAGTGCATGTATGAGTGTGTGCATGTGTGTGTATTATTTTAAATATAAAGTGAGAAAATATAAAATCACATTGGCATGTCTGAAACTTTCCCCAGTGAAAACTACATAAGATTATGCATGGACTTGAAAATGTTTAGGCTGGCTCAGTGCCTGTGGCTCAATCGGCTAAGGTGCCAGCCACGTACATCTAAGGTGGCGGGTTTGAATCCCCAGCCGGGGCCTGCCAAATAACAATGATGGCTGCAACCAAAAAATGGCTGGGCGTTGTGGCGGGCACCTATGGTCCCAGCTACTTGGGAGGTGGAGGCAGGAGACTCGCTTGAGCCCAGGAGTTGGAGGTTGCTATGAGCTGTGATGCCTTGGCACTCTACCCGGGGGGATAGCTTGAGGCTCTGTCTCAAAAAAAAAAAAAAGAGAAAGAGGAGGTCAAACCATCCCTGTCTGCTGAAGATAGGCTTTTGTATCTAGAATCTTTAAGAAGTGTAATGAAAAACCTCTATAGTCATTTTCGGAAGCATTCCTTGATTTCTCCAAACTCATGTAGATATCCCTCT
>CAUYQV010092116.1:0-28348 GCA_963574575.1 Galagoides demidoff
GTCTTAACACAACAATTATGAGAAAGACATGATGGCTATGTTAGCCAGTTGGATGAGAGTTTTCCAAACTACATATGGAAGCAACACACTGTATCCTATGATAGAATTAATGTACACAATTATGATCTAATAAAAAAAAATGAGTCCCTGTGGTATGCTGTGTTCCCATTCTTTAGATACTTCACTTGGCATGATGGTCTCTAGCTCCTTCCAAATTGTTGCAAAAGGCATTAAGTTATCATTCTTCCTGGCTGAGTAGTACTCTATGATATACACATACCACATTTTGTTAATCCCCTTGTGAACTGGTGGGCACTTGGGCTGATTCCACATCTTTGCAATTGCAAATTCTGCTGCAATAAACAGGGCAGGGTTTTCTAAACCCCTCCTAGGGGTTGAGTTCTGCGCTCGCCCCTTGGGAGCTTACATTCTCATGGGGCCACAGTAAAGGTCAAGTCCACAACTAAATAAACAAGACAATGATGCAGAGTGAAGGGACACTCTTTGGGGATATTTCTTAGATAAAATGGTTAAAGAAGGTGAGGTAGTCTGATTGCAAAAATGTGCCCTCACTTTCACTCTTCCTTTGCCACTGCCCTTTGCAAAATGCCTCTTCAGCTCCCTCCATCAAGAAGCGGAATGTCTTCTCTACCCCTTGCATCTGGTGGAAATGTTATAGGTCCGGTTCTAATCCGAGGCTTCCAGAGGGCTTTCCCATTTCTGCTCACTTGCCTGGAACCTGGCCACCACCTGAGCATGAGCCCGGCTCACCTGCCAGAGGCTGAAAGGCACGTGTACAGGAGATGAGCCGTCCCAGGAGAGGACAACTTAGATCAACTCGAGCCTGGCTGACCTGCGAGCCGGCCTCAGAGGCAGAGTGATCATGGGATCAGCTGCACCTGGGGAACTGCCTCCTCCACCCGAATACCCATGAGCTAAACAAATGCCTGTTCTTTCAGGCCACGTGCTTTTGAGCTGCTTTGTTATGCAGCAGTAGCTAACTGCCACGAAAGGTCAATCTGAGCAGGTGACATTTCATCGGAAACCTAAAGGATCTCAGAACACAGCAGTGGTAAGAAAAGCTGAGGAAGAGAATTCCACAGAGAGGGAAGAGCCAACCCAGAGGCCCTAGGGTGGGTACTGTGGAGGCCGGCTTTGGGGACAGAAAGGTTGCTGGTGTGGCTGGGGGACGGTGAATAAGGAGGGTGGCATGTGGTGTGGATGACAGATGGATTGGAGCTAAGTCACCTGCAACCCTGTGGGTGACCCTGGTGTTTTGAAGAGCAGCAGGCGTGGGTCTGGCCTCTTGTCCTAGCATCCGGAAGTAGGAGCGTGAATTAAGGTAAATGCTGTTGCTGATTTCAACAGTGTAGGTGGCAGAATGTGGGGGAAGATGTGGCATTTATTCAGTAGAAATGAGAACTTGGTCCAAATGGGCTTGGGGAGTGTCTAATATGTGTGTGTGTGTGTGTGTGTGTGTGTGTGTGCAGACCAGGGAATGTATGAGAAGGTTCATGGACAGCCTGACATAGGGACTGGTGTGAGTGACCAGAGCACATTGTGATTGCTTGTCTCATCACTGTGGTAGGAGGGTGTGTTAGCGTCCGTCCCAGGGCTGGCACAGCAAAGCACCACAGCCTGGGTGGCTGAAACAACAGAAATGTTGTCTGGAGGCCGGAACTCCAAGATCAGGGTGTCAGCAGGCTTGGAGATGGTCACCTTCTCACTGTGTCCTCCCAGAGGAGGTGACAACTGTTCTTTCACAGCCTTCAAAAATTCTGAAGAGTAGGCCAGTCCACTGGCACATTCTGCTAGGAAGAGTGTCCATTGGTGTCCTGTATGGGGGACACTGAGAAAAGCTATCAATATAACACATTGGTGATTTCAGGTCTAAAAATGTATGTTATAAAGTTTCTCCCCTGTATGCAGATAGATATAAAAGTTATTCAATAGAGTATTTTAAGCCATAGCAAAATACAATATTGAGAAACCATCTAGATACCCATGCACTGGAGACGAGATATACAAATACGGTGTGTTTACGCTGTGGAATACTATGCAGCCATATGCAATGAAAGAGGAAGCCCCCTGTTACTAATGCACAAGATCTCCAAGTTACAGTGAGTGGAAGAAGATGGAGAGAGTAAGACACAACTTGTGTAAAAGGCAGCAGGTGGATAATCTGTGTGTCCTGTGTGAGCGAGTATTTGATGTCTCTCCCTGTCTGTGTCCTAATCTCTCTTGTAAGTGGTATCATATGGACTTAGGGCCCAGCCTAACAACCTGTTTTACCTTAATTATCTCCAACACAGCCACACGCTGAGTTTCTCGGGGTAAGGAGGTAGATATGTGAATCCGTTGGGGGCAGGGGGACTCAATTCAGCCACTAATGGGCTTTTAACACATTGCCTTTCCACCCTGGGAATGGTCCTTTCTGTCTTCTGGTTTTGAAGTTTTTCCTTCACTGGCGTGATTTCTTCTGATTTTCCCCTGCCTTCCATTTGAGCCCAGGGAACTTGGGAAATAGGGGATGGGGATGGCATGGAAGGGAAGGTTGTGGCGGGAAGCCGGCCCACTGAGTGAGCAGGTGCTCTCTGTGTCTGTGCCCTGTGTTGTGCCCCCTGGCTTTACAGCTGCTGTGTGGACAGTCCTGGGTGTGCGTCTGGCACCTTGCCCGAGCCCAGGCACTGCCTGGCATCGCCTGTCTTGGGTCTTGAAGGCCCTTCAGCCTGCGCAGGTGCCCCTGGCTACAGGGGATGCCATTGACTCATGGAGACGTGTCCCACCCCCTGTCCTGTGCAGGGTCTCTCCTATGCTTATTATATTCAGTTTGGAGGAAGGTCCTCTGTGGGACAGAGCACATGGTCCCTTACCTGTCTCATTCTCTGTCCTCTCTCCTTGCACAGGGACTGCTTTCTCCTGCAAAGACAACAGCCTCACCCGCTGCTGGGTCAGGTGTAGGCTTGGCCGGCACATCTAGAGGAGCGTCACCCTGAAGAAGCAGGGGGTGTCCAGTTGGGGGATGGGGAGAAGCCACTGCTCAGGGTAGTTGTGACCCTCCTTCCTCGCATGACTGCTGTTCTAAAGAACACTAACAGGGACGGCGCCTGAGGCTCAAAGGAGTAGGGCGCTAGCCCCATATGCTGGAGGTGGCGGGTTCAAACCCAGCCCTGGCCAAAAACTGCAAAAAAAAGAACGCTAATGGAAGAAGAGTAAACTCAAAGGGGCGGAGGTTGACTGGGGCGCAGAACTTCACAGTTTATAATTTCTTTCTGCACTATTGCTCCTTAGCTGTCACAGCAACTCAGTGACATAAGCTGAGCATACACAGTCCTCCTCACCCACAGATGAGGCTGCAGAGAGGCCGCAGCCTGCTCTGAGGACACGCAGACTGGTCTGAGGCCAAGGCTTCTCCATCCCGGCAAAGTGTTTTCTGCTGGGAGATCCTGGGTGAATGAACTAGTCAGGCGGACTAGTTTCTAATCTTGGCTCTGTGACCTTGAGCAAGTTACTTACCCTCTCGGTGCCTCAGTTTCCTCACCTCTAAGATTCAAGTGTCATAGTGTGGGTTTAAATGCAACGAGCGTGTCCCTGTAGCAGCCTGCCCACCGGTCTTCCTGCCTCCCCCCTGCGTGCCCCGAAGTCACTTTCTCCAGAGTGATTTTTCCAAATAGCAAATCTGGCTGTCCCTCCTGTATGTCCCTCTAGTGGCTCCCGGGGTCTTCAGGACAAGGATAGAATGTCTAGCATGGCTTAGCCAGCACCCAGCCTGGCGTCCTCGAGCCTCGCCTGTGCCCTTCCTGTCACTCTCTTTGCAGGCCCTGGGCCTCTTGCCAGGCTCTCTGTCCCCTAGACTTTGCCCATGCTGTTCCCTCTGCGTGGAACTCCTGCTGTCTTCCTGATTTCCGGGTCAGCATTTTTTTTTTTAAACTCAGTTTTTATATCAGCATCACATTCAGATGCATCAAAATTCACAAGGTACAGAAATGCATACACTGAAAGCTTAAAAATCTCCCCCCAATTTCTGTCCTCCAGCGCCCCCCCCCATGCCTTTCCTCACAGGCAAACCATGTGTTCAATTTATACGAGTCCTTTCCGAGACATTTTATGTAAATGTAAGCAAATACTTAAATAGATTATCCACCTGCTGCCTTTTAGACAAATTGTGCCTTACTCCATCTTTTTCCACTCACCGTAACTGGATCTTCTGTATTAGTAAAGGGGGCTTCCTCTTTCATCGCACACTGCTGTGTAGTGTTCCACCGCACCACACACCACCATTTGTTTATCTAGTCTCCTACGGATGGGTATCCAGATTATTTCCACTGTTTTTTGCCATGACTTAAAATACTTCATTGAATAACTTTTGTATCTATCTGTATACAGGGGAGAAACTTCATAACATACATTTTTAGACTGGAAACCATCAATGTGTTATATTGATAGATTTTCTCAAAGTGTCCCCCCTAGAGGACACCAGTGGACACTCTTCCTAGCAGAATGTCCGAGTGGACCGACCTACTTCTTAGAATTTTTGAAGATTGTGAAAGAACAGCTGTCATCTCTTCCAGGAAGTCTTCCTGGACCCTTGAGCTGGCTCAGGATCTTGTCTGGGTCCAGCTACCCGAGCGCCATGCCCGTGACACCCTGGGTAACAGTCTACTTCCCTTTCTGTCCCTGTTGTCAGACTGGGAGCTCCTTGAGACTTGAGACCAAATCTCATTTTATCAAAGAGTCTTCAGACTTACACAGGCCTCAGTATAGGCTTGAAGGCTGAGTAAATACCAGGTCCTTTTCTGCGTGTCCACAGAGCTGGAGTCCATAGGTGGGCAGCCTCTATTGATGCCTTGTTCCCTCTGCCCCAGGGAGAGGGCTTCAGCCTTTGCCCCATGCCTGCAGGCTGCTCGCCTTGCTGTTCTAGGATCACGCCCCTTCTTCTAGCCTCTGGGGCCTCCACCCTCTCCCTTGAACAAATAATAATTGTTAGAAAAAGGCCGGTGGATAAATTATTATCCTGACCCTCATTCCAGTGCAAAAAACTTTTGCTAGCTGCCAAGTGAAAAGTCAAAATTTGCATTTAAATAGAAAACGTTAGGCGGGCTGAACAGGGAGGCTGAGGCCCCCAGAGGCCTCTCCAGGGTGGGGAACAGCACCCCGCCCCCAGGATCCTAGCTGCAGAGGAAACCTTCAGAGCCTGAATTGAACCTGGTCCTTTCTGAGGTTCCTGGTCCCCTGGGGCCTACAAGTTCTAGTAACTGCCATAGTTCCTCAAAGGTCCCACAGTCCAGCCAGATAGACTTCTTAAGTGTCCTGCCTTCAGTATGCCTTGAACTTGAGTTCCCTTCCCCTGTCCCACAGTGAACAGATAACAACAAACGTTTAAAGGGGGGGGGGTAGCGTCTGCAGGTCATGTGATGTCAAATGCTCAGAGCATGCATGGGTTTAGAGCTAGACAGACTGATGGCTCGGGGATTGGCTACCTGCTCCATCACTTAGCCTTTCTGAGGCTCAGTCCCCCCATTTGTAAATGACTGATAATGATGCCTTCTTGGCTAGGTGTCCTTACATAATTGTTATAATTTATTGCAGTTAGTAAATGTGGTTATTTCTGCTACTTTGTTAGGCCAATGCATAATGCTTGATTTCACTCCGGCATCTTTGATGAGTGCTTGGTACCCCCTGTGGCATTCGTTTGCACCTCTGTGTTCTTCTGTGACTTCATGAAGCCTTCCCTTGCTTTCTGCCAGGCTCAAATTCAGGCCACCTCCTTGAGACATCTGCCTAATTGCCCACCCACGCTGGCTTTTCCTTTTTCATGATGGTCCCATTTGTGGGCAGACCTCGGTGATGCTGCCTTATTGTCCTCTCTGACCCCCTTTTTGGGGGAAACCCCAAACTTCTCTTCACCTGGGAGCCTACCGGAACACCCCTGAAATTCTCTTCTCTGGGCAGTCAGAAAGCTGACAGCAATTTCCCAACACAGAAAGGAAAGTCTAAAGAAAGGAGAGTCCCATGGCTGGTCAGTTGGGCACTGACAAAGGGACTTGACTTTGTGTCTTACTTTTACCTGGGTCACCTCGACACTGCAGCTTCTCAGTACGCCAGTGTCCTTTCTGTAAAATGGGGAAGCTGGTGTTGATGTCAGTGGGGTCTGGAGTTCAGCTCAGCATTGTGTGCTAGAGCTCAGTGAAAACCCAGGACAGCTCCCAGTCTATTTGAATGTAATACGCACAAGCTAAAGAGTAAAGACTTTCTATTCAGCTCAGCCACTGAGCCCCAACTCTGTGCCGGTGCACAGCCTGTCTTCTTGGATGTGCTTGACTATCTCAGAGAGCTCAGGAGCTCTGTCTACATTGCAACCACTGCACCTATGAGGCCCAGCACATGGGAAGCAATGGGTGCTTAATAAATGTTTGTGTCTACATGAATGAATACAAAGTTGCTTTGTCTTCAGCCCCTAGGACAGTGCCTGGCACACTCAATTAATGCTCAACTGTCAGAGGACAGAATATAGGCACAGAGGAAAGAAGGGCCCGGAGTTCAGAGTGGCTTGGTCAGGACAGACATTTGGCCACATGCAGATCCCACATGGGACCTTCTCCCATCGACACACGTTGGATGTCACCATACCACAGGTTCACTCTGTTAGCGGGCAGGAGGTGGGAGGGAATATTGGTGATCTTTGTCATTAGGGTTCATGAGGCTGAGGGCAAAAACAGCTTTGGGTGGGAGAGCTTGCACCTGGCCAGGTGGTCAGTGTCACAGCTGGGGACAGTCATCAATGCTGCAGAAGGGGAATGAGGGCTGAGGGCAGGGGAGAGGCCCTTTGAGATGGGCCAGGGCAGCCTCCAGGGTAAAGAGTAAACTATGCAGTTGTACATAGGTCACAGGTGAATATTTGGTCAGTGAATTAAGGTCTGGGCAAGAGGCCGGAACTAGGGTACAGTATGGACTAGGGCCATAGGAGTCTGGAGAACTGGCTGCCAGGGCACCTGTCCCTGGTGGAGGAGCTGATGTGGGCTGCATAGAAATCCAGCTGACAGCGGAGTGCTCATCAGACCCTCCTCTCTCGTACTCTGAGACGGGAACTGCCGTCATTGTGCCTTCTACATACTAGAGCTGGAGTTACTTGTTTTCTATAAGGGGTGAGTCCAGAAAGCAGGTCCCATGGCTCGTCTCTCTGAGATGTGAATCTCAACTACTGCTATGGTTTACCACACAGTCCTTGAGCTCCTTGGTCATCCCATTTTAAATCTCAGAAACCAAAACGGACAGGTTTTCCCAGCCCCATTTTGCATAGGTGAGGAAACATACTCAGAGAGGTCAAGAAATCCACCCAGTACCACACAGCTGGGAAGCAGTGGAGTGGGCCTCTCACATGGTGGATTTTAAAGCCTCTACTTAAAAAGGAAAAAAAGTCTATATAATGTTTTATTGTAGTTAAGAGTAGAAGAGTAAAATATGTTATAATACATATTATTCAGAAATAGACAGTTAAGAAATACGTGGAAAGTAGCTGCCGCCAGGGAGGAATCTGGAAGGGTAAAGGGTTAAACATTCACACCATCTTCAAGAGCCTTAGGTGGAATTAGAATTCAGCCTCTGATTTTATTGGTTGTACCACGTCCCTGGCATCCCCCTCGCCTGGCTGCATCTTGACTCACAGAGTGACTCCCCTGATGGTAGACGTGGTTGTTTCTGCATGTTTGCAAGGAGGAGCCCGGCTGGGTGCTCCTGGATGGCGACTCTGGGCTCATGGGACCCATCTCCTGGTGAGAGTCCCTGAGGTAGGGGCTGGGGCCCACCAATTCTACTCCCTGTGCCTGGCTCTCGGCCTGGCTTGGTGGCCTTCCCCCAGGGCAGGACTAACCAGACAGATCTGTGGCTGCGCTCCAGGGGTCCCCAGGTGAATTCAGGGAGACATAATTACCCTGATAAACTTCCCTAATTACAGACAGCAGTCAAGTCTCTGAAAGTGATTGCTTGTGCGGAGAGTTGGTGACAGGGGGGAGCTTCCGTGAGAAGGTGATGGTTGAGTTGAGCCCTGACGGATGGAGGGGCATGACGCTGGCTGAGATGCTAGGAACAGAGTTCTAAGTCAAAGGGACAGCATAGATGAGGGGTATATGATAGGACAGAGGTCAGTTGTCTGAGGAGCAGCCTGGATCCCATTGTGGCTGGACAGATGGGAGGAGGAGGGCAGGAAGGAGGGAGACAAGGAGGAGGAGGGGGGGGCCAGGTCTGGAAGCTCCCAGGAGCATCCTTCCAGGAGGATGAGATCAGAGCCCAGGGCTGCCAAGGGACCTTGGTCCTGAGTCCCCCGACCCTGTGAGAGAGCAGGGAGCTCTGAGGGCTGGAGTCCCTTTGTGGTGAAGGGGTAGGGACAGGATAGGCCATGAGACACACACACATGAGCTGAGTCCATGGAAAGGTTAACGAGGTCCCTGCTGTCCCTCCCTAAAGTCACTTCACACATTTACAATGTACCAGTCAAACCAATTAGCCGTAAAAGTGTTGTAGGGACTACATTTTATTGGATTCTGCTCAACTTGGAATTGGTTAAGTAATGTCTGCTAAGAAAAATAAAAGTGCCACACGTGGGGTGGGAGCCCTGGAGGTGGGGATGTGGGCTGGACCTGAGCTGCCAAAGGCAAGGGCATCTCTGCCTAGAAAGGGGTGGTGGTGGTCCCCACAGATCTTTGGGAGTGCAGGCTGTCTCAGCCTTCCTGGATCATTATGAAACCTACTGCACTGATGCTAGGCCTCCCCAGAGCCCTGCCTCTGGTCTGTGGGGCAGAACATCACTTGTTTCTCACAGGCCCACCGCCACCCCCTCCCAGATATTCTAATGTGCAGCTGGGTCTCCTGCTCTATTCCAACTGATGCCCCACCCCCAGGGGAGGTCTGGCAATGTCTGATATTTTTGGTGGTTACAACTGGAGTGAGACAGCCATTGGCATCGAGGGGGTAGAGACCAGGGTGGCAGCTACAGGGCAGTCCCCACAACAGAGAATGATCTGGCAGGTTGAAAAATCCTGCTCTACCCATTTGAAAGATGAAGAAACTGAGGCCCATAAACTGGCCAATGGAGTGTGTTCAGGGTCACACGGGATCAGGCAAGCAGGATTCATGAACTGTGTGGCTGGCATCCCATAAGCCAAGCTGGGCTAGTGACTTTTAGGGACATAGCCTGACACAGGGTGGATGTATTCGAGGGTCAGGGGACTGTGGAAACTCTAGACAGACCTCATTCCTTTGGCAGGTTTGAACTTAAAAGATGGTTCTGGGGAAAGCAAAAGAGGCCCATTTTGATGTCCCTGAGGGCATGGTCTGAGTAGGTCTCAGCTCCACCCTGCCGGCTGTGGACTACCAAGAGTCTGCCCATTGGCCATTTGTCCATCCTGTGGCGGTAATGTGAGCCGGGTGCAGGGCTGGGGGACCAGGCTAATTGCAGGTGCAAGGAGGAGTGACGGCGGGCAGGCGTCTGGGGCTGGGATGGTACCTGATTAGTCAAATTGCCAGCACCTGCTTGCTTTTATTGCAAACATAAACACGGCTGTGCAGACAATCGCTGGAGAGTCTAATGCTTTCCGCATTGGCCACATCTGCAGGTCTGGGGTCTGGCAGCGGGTGGCTCAGGCTTCTGCAAAATGGGAAGACAGAGGGTTATGGGTGAATGGGTGCTGGATTAGGCATCAGGGGAGGGAAGTTGCCCTGGGCACAAAGACTCCTTCTTGGCAAGCACCTCGTGAGGACTTTGTGTCACCGTGCAAAGCCATCTGACCCGCGAAGCCTTCCTGCAAAACATTACCACTCTCCTTGCTGAGAGTCATGAAAGCTAAGCACCATCCTCCAAGCAATCCATCCAGGTCACAGATGACGGGAATTTGTACCCGGTCTTTCTGCCTCCAAAGCCCCTGTTCTTTCTACTAACTGGGAATAGGGAACCCTGGGCATTCCTATCAGGATTTATTTAACTTTGCATCTTTGGCTCCAAGCAGCTAGCTGGTAACTGCATGTGTGTTCTGGGAAAGAAGTACAATTGCTGGTCCTCCCGGCAATGTGCTAGGTGGCCACAAGTTTGTTGTTTCCTCTTTCTGTTCCTTGGTTTCTGTATCTATAAAGTGGCCCACTAGTTTCCTGCCTTCTGGCTCTTTGAGCCCAGGACAGAGAGGTTGAGATGTAGGAGCTCAGGCCTCAAATGTGTCTGAGGTCAAGTCCAGCCCAGGCTGAAATCACCCACTCAGGCTGCTCCGTGCTGCATTAAACAGCATCAGGCTGCCCCGTCAGTCACAGGACTGAGGGTGAATCCGACGCTTGCAGGGCACCGCCACGCACGGGCAATATCTTCTTCAGCCATCGTCCAGCCATTGGCCAGCAAGACAAATGGCTGAGGAAACCATTTCAAATTAACTCCGTCTCCATTACTGGCGCTTTTATTAAGATAAACTATTTGGAGGATGTTTACAGGAGAGAGCGCTTTGGAGCTGGCCAGAAGGTCAGAGGGAAAGTCAGCGGCGGGACTGTACAATTGTCATTAGAAAGCTTGAGGCACTTCTCCCAGATTCAAATGTGCGTCTCTCCCACTCAGTGACAGATGCTTCAAGCCTGTGACACGCTTTGTCAGAATTTCATTTGTCCGAGCTGCTTCGGCCTCATTCTTGGCAGATGCCAACGATAGGGGAGAATGTACGTTTAAATTCCCTTCTGCAGTCCTTGGAAATGAAGTGGGGGTGTTTCTCCATCACTGCACTGTATGTCAAAGACAGAAAAAGCAAAATGTGCCCTAGAACCTGGGAGAAGGGCAAAGTTTTATTCATTCATTCATTTGCTCACTCATTCATTTATTCATTCATTCTTTCATCTACTTGCTCATTAATTAATTCTATGGTTTATTAAATAATTCATATAATCTTTTAATCATCTCCCCAATCACTTTGGTGTTTACATTTGAATCTTGACATATTTGTCCTTGTGTGTGCCTGAGCCTCAGTTTCTGCACTTGGAAAATGGGAATGATGGTAGTGTAGGATTCCATTAGGGATAAGCACTTCATTTACCTGCCCGGCATCTGGCAAATGGGATGGCACTGGGTTTATGGGGAGTGTGTGTGAAAATGTGTCCCCTCCTGCAGAAGTGGGGTTGCTGCTCACGGTCACAAGGCCAGTGAGTGAAGCGGGGTGGTTTGAGCATAGGGACTTGGTTCTAGAACCTTTATTCCTTCTTTTTGGTCTGCTTTTCTGCTGAGACTTCAGCGCATGCACATTTTGCCTGGGCCTGGTGACTCAGCCTTTGACTATCCTGGCTCCACAGTTGAGGGGTATGCTGGGCACAGACCCAAACTCCGATTCTTATGTCTCCTCTTGACCTTCTCTGGTGGCAGGGAAATTGGGGACAGAGGGTCCCCGGGTGCCCTTTCTGGGGTCCCCAGCACCCTGCACAGGCCATGACAGCTCACTACCATTTTTCTTACGAGCAAAGGTGCTCCTAGGCCCAAAGGACCAAGTTTTTCTTCAGCCTTGGGCAAGCTACTCTCCTCCCTGGGCCTCAGCTTTCTTCTCGGCACAGTGGGCCCCTAGGTGATCTCTGAGCCCCTTTTGGACTCTGAGACTATATGACTTTTTGAGTAGAGTGAAGGGTGTCACTGCAGCTCAAGGAACCCCTTTTTGGGGTGCTTTGACCACACAGTTGACATTGACCAGTACTTGGAACCTCCCTTCCCCCACCTACTTGCTATCTGCAGGAAGCTTCCCTTTTGGGAGAGCTGGAGCCTTGGGAACCCATTCCCACCCCGGAACGACTCTCAGCACCCAACATTCCCTGGAGGCTCCTCTTTTGCTTCACCAGCAAACACACCAAAGACTCTTCCTCTGGGGTTCTCGGAGGATGGCAAACATCTCCATTTGTCCTGTATCAAGTTCTTTTTCCCAACCCAGGGGCCTTACCAAGTTGGCCCACTTCCCCTTTGCTATGAGTAGCACGTCACTGCAGGGTCTGAGCACGTGGGGGTCGGGGGTTGTCAGTAGGTTGATGCATCATGACGGGCTGCAAAATGTGCACTATGGTTGGGAGGGTGGGACGTGACTGACCTCTTCCCGGGCAAAAGAGGTCTTCCCTGGTTGAGTAGAGAGTGGATTTCCGTCAGTTTTGCCAGAGCTTTGCTAATTCTCTTGGAGAGATCCCAGAAAGGTGGAGAATTTGTAGGGTAGTCTTGGCAATGGCGATGGCAGAGGGGAGAAAAGAACATTCCAAGGTATCTATTCAAGAGGCTGGGAGATGGGAAGGGAAAATCAAGTTAGATTTTAAGAGTTCACAGCCTGAGCAGGCCTCTGAGGCCCTGGGGAGAGGTTGTGGGATCCAGATGTGGACAGAGAAGGTGGAGCGGGGGAGGGGAGGCAGGGTGGGGGAAGGGGGAGGTCTGTTCACAATTAGCCTTGATTTTGTGTGATGACATTCAAATTGTGGGCAAACATGAAAGCAGAGTTGTGAGGACACGTCTGTCCGAGCAGCCCGAGGATTAATCTGACATGAAGGACACAGGCCGAGGGCTGGCAGCACATGGAAGCATTTTGTGTGGGTTTTGATGTTCCGCCAGCTGAAGGGGCTTCGCTGCTCAGGCAGAACGAGCCTGCACCCCCACCCCTGCCCCTCATGACTGGCTGACTCCGGGTGAGAGAGGTTAAGTCCCGAGCACTGAGGGTTCTGCCTCTGGGCTGCCCAGAACTGAAACCAATATGGTGGCCCTGGATGTCCCCACAAAGCCAAGCATTGCGGGTGCCCTGCTGACCCCAAAGGCAATGATGATGCAGGCTGGTAATGACTGTGAGATATTTTCTATATTTTTGATAATGCAAAGACTGAAATAACCCCCGAGCTGAGGATTTGGCAGGCAACAGCTTTCTTCTGGGGCTCTGTTGGGGTAGGCCTCGGGTGGGAATCCTGTAATCTTACAGATTAGGTCATTTGGGGCCTCAGGGTCACTTAGCAAAGGTTCTGACTCTGGGTGGGGTACTTCTTGCTGAAGTAAGTCCTCATTTTGATACACTGCAATGAATGTTGGGATCAGGCAGAAAGGTGTGGCCCAAGGTACAACTCCAAGCTCCTTCCCATGTGAGTGACCCTGGACAGGGAAGTCAACCTCCTTGGAGCCTCAGTTTCCTCATCTGAAAAATGGGGAGAATAAACTGACCCTCTTGGGATAGTTGTGAGAATTGGATATGATAGTGCCGGTAAAGTGTCAGCATCTAATAAGCACCAGATCAACTGCCGTCATAGTTTCCAGCCTTCTTGGAGGTGGCGAGCCCTCAAAGAGAGCAATTATGATCATCAGCATTATTATTGACACCGCTGTTTATTGTGATTCTGACACAGTTGGGGGAATGATGCAGAGTGCTACAAAATGTGCCTGTGCTAAAATTAGGACCAGGATTCCATTCCATCCATTCAGGCTGCGGCTGTCGGCTGTCGTCCCCTCCAGACGCTCAGCTGCAGGCCTCCAGCCCTGCTGCTTGTGACCTGGGGCCTCATCACGTGCCCGTGGGCGGACTGCCAGGTATTTAAAGCCGTCTGGAAGCCCAGAACCCCTCAGATGGGAGCAGAGGAGCGTATTTCACGCAGTCCGTGTGACCCCTGGGGATCCCTGGGGAGACAGAGAGGAAGGGGCTCTGTTTTGGTGGGGGAGGGGTCAGGGAAGGCTCTTTGGAAGAGAAAAGGAGTTGATGAAATTTCAGGATGTACCGAGGTCAGCTTCCAGCGGGCTAGTCTGGGTTAGAGAAAAGCGATCGCCACCCCAAACACGCGTCTTAATGAGGCGCAGTCTGTGCTTACAAGCCTTTCCCTTCCTGCCTTTTCCCTCCAGGAGGAAATTCTAAATCCGGAACACAAATGGCCACTGAATTCTATTTACATGTATTTATATTTTACAGTCACACATATTTAGAGAGCAGGATACAGGGGAGAAAAGACGAAGGCTGATTCTAGACCATAGTAATGTTTCCTAACTGAGCCTCTGACATGTGGTAAGAGCAGGGAAAGAGAGGGGAACAGTGGTCAAGCTTGCCTCCGTGGTCAGGCTTAAAAAAAACATGGAACCAAAGGTCTGTCCCTCTGAGGAGTAGAATTAAATTGTTTAAAGCAATAAAAATGGCAGAGTCTTCAAGTGTGACATGGATGGGAGGGGGAAAGGGGACGGGGGTGAACTTGGCATAGTTGTTAGGTTTGGCCCAGCCAGGTCTAGGTGTGAGTTCTCAGAGACTGATTGACCAGCTAAGTTGAATGCTGAAGCTGGCCTTGCTCCAGCTCCCTGCCGAAGAGAGAGAAAGCCAACAAGATCTGTATCCAGGTGGGTGAATCAGAGAATGGAGAGAAAGCCCCAGTTTGACCATTCTATGCAGAAGGTGAAACTGGCCCACCTTCTGCCCCAAATCTAAGCAACTTGGGGTGACTGCTTCTCCTCAGTGGCGGAGATGAAGGGTGGTGTTGAGAGAGGGTACATAGCCCCTCTCCTAGCATAAAACTTCAGAGACATGGGTGGTGCCCCCACAAGGCCATACAGTTGGGCAACACGGTCTCTGCAGGCCCTACTCTGAGTCCCTGTGGAAAAGGGAGGCCCAGAAACCTGAAGGTGTTAGAAGGCCATGTTTGGGGGAAACACTCCAAGATAGCTGCCTTCCTGCCCAGTGCTCTCCTCATAAGGACCCTGAGGTCTGGAAGTGATTTGGCTAAGGTCTTTTGGCTGCTAAGTGGCAAGGGCAGCACTTGACCTGGGCCTTCCTGATTCCAAACCCTTCTTAGAAATTTATTTATTTATTATTATTTTTTTGAGACAGAGTCGCACTCTCTTGCCCAGGCTAGAGTACCCTGGCATCAGCTAGCTCACAGCAACCTAAAACACATGGGCTCAAGTGATCCTCCTACCTCCGCCTCCCGAGTAGCTGGGACTATAGGCACCCACCACAATACCCAGCTAGTTTTGCTATTTTTAGTAGAGATGGGGTCTTGCTCTAGCTCAGGCTGGTCTTGAATTCCTGAGCTCAAGCTATCCACCCACCTCGGCCTCCCAGAATGCTAGGATTACAGGCATGAGCCACCATGCCCAGCCTTAAAAATTTATTTTTATGGAGATAATTTATACAAACATAATAAAATGCTTGATGTTGGCATGAGATACAAAGCAAAACAAAACAAACAATAGCTCTATACACCACCGTGTTTTAAACATTCATTACTAACCATGAGGCCGAGCCCCAGGCAGGGCTGTGTTGTACCTGCTCCCGGCTGCCAAGGTGAGCTCCTTTTCCGAGTTTGGGGTTGGCTGTTTGGTAAAGACTTATCACATGTGCAAGATTCTTAAATAATATACTGCAGAGGTTGCCTGTTGTGGTATAAAAGGAATCACACTGCACATTTTCTTCATCCTGTTTTGAGATTAATTGACTAATCACTTTTCTGGTTTTATTTTGAAATTGCTTAAGGCTTACTGGAAGTCAAAATAACATGGAGAGACCCCGTGAACCCTTCCTCCAGCTTCCGCCCATGATATCGTCTTATAAGGAAGGCCTTAGGAAAAATAATTAAAACCAGAAAATTGGTGTGATACTATTAACTCAGGGATGGGTGGTGTTTGGATGTCACCACGAAAGATCTCTGTGGTGGTGCCCCTTACTGGCATGGTTAGTTTACTGTTGGTGCTGTGCTCCTCTGTCCCTTGACTGTCCCACAACCGACTATCTGATCTCCTGTCCATGGTGCTGAGGTGGTTTCTAGGGAGGGGGGCTCTCTTGCATATGCTGCTGTGGACATCTATCTCCTTGAGCACAGGGGCCAGGATTCCTCTAGGTATATTTCTAGTGGTGAAATTGCTGGGTCAGAGGGTAGTGCATCTCCTGCTTGATGCTACCTTGCCAAATTGTTTTCTAAGTGCTTGTGATAATTCACTCTCTCACCAGCCATGTGCTACACTATCTCCCAAGAGGCCCCAAACTGGGCCACAAAGGCGCCACTTACCACACCCATTAACATTCCCCACCCCAGCTAACCCTCACAACCCCCTGTGAGTGACCCAGGCAAGAGTTATCAGCTGTGTCTGTTCAGATAAAGAAGCCGGGGCCGATGTGACCTGCCCAAGTCTACACACAGGTGGCAGCCTTTAGATCATCCCCCAAATTAGAAAATCCAGGGCTCATTTAATTCTTATGAAGGGCCACACACTGTCTTGATGGCTTCCTATAAGAATCCCATGAGCTGTTAAACTTGTTTTATTTATGAAGAAATAGAGGTGTGGATGAAGACATGAAGTAACTTGTCCAAGGTCCCCCAACCGAGGACTACCAGTTCTAGGATGTGAACTCGAGCGGCCCTCTTGGTATCTCATCTATCCAAGTCTCCACTCGGGGGGACATCCCCACCCTCCTGGTGCATGACTTAGGTCTCCCACTGCATCCCGCTCAGGTACCCAGAGCACTGGCAGTGCTGATAGCACAGGGGGCTGGGCAGGGGGAGGTGCCTGGTAGGCACCTGGAGCTGAACCTCAGCCCCCTGCCCCGAGGAGCCCCCAGGGATGTGGGGAGCATAGAGAAGGCTCAATCCGATTATGCTATTAGCTCAGGCGTTCTGGGGCCGCGTTCTGCCACCGCTTGACAAAGTGCAGCCCCTGAGCAGAGCCCTGATCGCTTTAACCAGGCGGAATTGAGCTTGCACTTCAAGCGGCTTCTCCGTTATTACTGGCTTAGCGCTGCTGAAGAACCAACAGCAATAAATATACCACCAATTTGCTCTCTGAATGTTCTTATTTGCAGCACACCATGCAGAAAAAATATTAACAAAAAACAAACTCCTCACTCGTAACAGGCTGACGAGAGCTTCTTTAGAGTGGCAATGTTTGCCTTGATCTCTTATCCTCTTTTCTTTCTTTCTAAAGAAGCTATAATTTGAGTTAAACAGTTGCTGGTAATACTCTCCCAGGGCACTGAGCTAAGAGAGGTGGATGGCTTAGGTGAAGGTTGGCCCGCCAGGAGGACAATGGATAGAGAATCCCACTCTGGGGGCTAGAAACGAAGGGATGGGGGAGGCCTGTCAGCTGGATGGGGATACTGTCCCCAGGGATGCAGACCTGAGGTCCTGGATACAAAGAAAGCCACTACCAATTTCTGAGGCTCGATTTCCACATATGTAAAATGGGTTGACTCCAACTTCTCCAACTCTGATACTCTGAATTTGCCAACTATTTTTTATTCTTCTTGGTCTCCTAGGTACTGATCTGGAAAGGAGTATATACTATTCCATAATTCTGGGATTGTCAAGACCCTTGAGACACCAGAATCCTGTTGATTCATTGTTCTTTGATTCAAAGACTCCAGAAGACTACAAATATGAAACAGTAATAGGAATAAGGCTGCTGCCATCACTAGTGTAGCCTGGGACAGCTTTGTAGGTATGTGAGCTGGGCAGTCATAGAGGGCCTATGCTCAGTTTAATGCTCCTCTATCACTGAGTTGAAATTCATAATCATTTTTTAATAAGGGGCCCTGACTTTCATTTTTTCCTGTGTCTCACAGATGATTTAGCCAGTCCTAAGTGTAGTGGTTAAAAGACAACACTCTGGTGGCAAAAGAACCTGGTTCAAATCCTGGCTCAGCCCTTCACAGCTGTGGGGCAGATCATAGCCCCTTCCTGAGCCTCAGTGGGCATCTGTAAAATGGAGCTAAAACCTCACGGAGGCCTCTACTGGGGAGCCTCAGTCCAAGGTGGTGTAGCAGCTTGGACAAGCCAGGAATGACCAACCCCCCTCCACCGATATGTGTGACCCAGAGCCCATGCACCTGGCCACTGGGTGCACTGCCTTCCTTCTGATTTAAGGTTTCACTATGGAAAGGCTTGAAGATGCAAAAGCAAAAGGAACAGAATAAAGGACCTGTAGGTACCGATCACCTGCCCCAACATCTGCTAGATATGGCCAGTTGTGTGCATTCCTTCCCTACTACCCAAACGGGGTTACTCAGAGACACGCTGGCTGTTAGAGTGAATGCACTGGTTCTCCCAGGCTCCCTGCAGAGGCCTGGAATTCCCTGACTCCTAGACTCAAGCATCTGATGCCTGGGATGCAGGGAATCCATATGGAAAAGTTGTAGCTAGAGGAACATTTTTTCTCAGCCCAAATCAAGATCCTAGGCTCAGCACTGTGTCCAGCTGACCCACAGCAAACTGGGCACAAAAGCCACTCATGTGAGCCTGACGTCTGGGGTGCAGACCAACCCCGTTCCAGCAGTCAGGCCATGCTGGTCAGCCAAGAGGACCTCAGCAGGAATGTGCTCCTCTTGTGAACTTTTTTACGATGATTATATTAGGTGCCATTTCCAAGTCAATTCTAGGAAGTGTGTATTTTCACTTTTGGCCTCATCTGAGTTCTGAGCTCCTGATACTTTTAAGAACTCCCCTTTTCTCTCCACTCCCAGCTCCAAATAGTTTTCTTATTGTTTTTCCTAATAAAATATTCCTTGACTGAAACTATGGAAGGGGAATCGGCTTGGGAATGAGCCCTGTTGGGAACTGTGGGTGTTGCTATCTATGGCTGTATTAGTTTTATAACTAAGTACCAGTCATTTAGTGGCTTAAAACAACTTACAATTTCATTATCTCACAGTTTCTGTGGGTCAGGAGTCCAGGCACAGTGCAAGCTGAGTCTTCTGCTTAGGGTGTCACAAGGTTGCAATCAAGGTGTCCGCTGGGACTGTTGGTCTCATCCGAGGCTCAAATGGAGAGGGGTCTGCCTTCAAGATCACTCAAATTATTGGCAGAATTTAATTCTTTGTGGCTGAAGGACTGAGGGCTTTTTACTGGTTGCTGGTCAGAGGCCAACTTTACGCCCAGAAACCACTCACATTTCCTTGTGACATGAGCCTTCCAACATAGGTAGCCTACACACTGATAGGTCAGAGCTGGAAAGGGAGCAAGAGATTCCAGAGAGATGGGTGCTGTGATCATTTTGCCCTGGGCCTCATGAGTTACAGGGCTGCTTCTGTGGCTCTGAGACCTTGGGTGAGTCATTCAACCTCTCTGGGACCTTAACTCCTGATTTGAGAAGAACGATGATCAACTCAACCTCACGGTGCTTCTGTAACAGTTACAATTATAATCTCACTCACATAAATAATTACTACCACTAGCACTGACTGAGCATGTCCTAAGAGCTTGACGTCAGTGGTCTCACCAACTCTCCCAGTTACCCTGTGAAGAAGGTTAACTATGGTCCTGTCCATTTTATAGATGAGGAAACTGAGGCTCTGAGTGGCAAAGTCATCTGTGGAAAGTCAGTGCTATGGCTAGATCACTATTGGGCCCCCGGAGGCCCTGCTGGGGTCTGCTGCCTGCCCACAGATGAGCAGGATGCACGGCCAACGGCAGGTGTACCAAGCAGATGCACATCCCGCTTCTGGGAAGCAGACATCGGTGAGTAACCTGTCCATGGAGCTGTCCCCCACTTTGCTTTCTGAGCCTGGAGCATTCAAACTTCAATTTTTCAAGAGCTGGTAAGAGAACACTGTCTCTAAGGAGGAGGAAGGCTTTGTTTCTCCCCTTTGCCTCCCTCAGCAGCCTCCTGCCAAGAGGCAGGCACTGGACAAGACCTGAAGGATTTCAGCTGCTTTGGCCAGAGCCCTCATGAGATGACAGCTGATCCTGTGTGTGCAGGGTGGGGGTGAGGGGCTGGGGTCTGCTGAGCCAGCCAAGGGTCCGGGCATTCCTGAAGGTGCATCTGAGACAGGTAGCTGTGGCAATGGGCGGGGGCAGGGTCCATTCTCCCCTTGCTGTATGCCAATAAACAAAGCACACTCCTCTCTGGGCCTGTTTCCTTTTTATACATAGTATGAGGCATGACAGTTAAGTTTGTGAACTCACCCTAGGAAAAGTGCTACGTACTCCATGGCTGAATATCAGTGACTACAGTCACCTTGGAAGTGTTCCCCTTGGGAAGCTGTGCACCCACACCAGTGTCCAGTCCACCCTTCAAAGCAACAATGGAGCTCTTTTTCTGGAATGACTGTCAGAGCTGTCATCGTATAGCACACGAAGACACATAATGACAGTAGTGAGCTCCACCCAGCTGGACACCACCACACGTCCACATGTCCACAGCTGGACATATCCACTGATCTATCGAGGGAATGGAAGCTTACTGAGTTGTCTCTACAGTGCTCCCAGCGTAAGTGCACAGTGGCAAGTTAGCCAATTAGTTGTCAGACTTTGTAACAGGGGGCATTTCTCTCCTCTCCTCTGTGCTACTGGTATGAAGAAGAGAGAGGAAAGCCAAGAAACGGCATGGCCAGGAAGTTAATAGTTTCCACTAACTGCCTTCTGCTGCTGGCTGTGGCTCCTCCGGTGCATCCCTCGGACGCCCACATTCCCTGGAGCTGCTGCACATCTCGGCTCTTACGTCCTCTCCCCCGGAGACCTTACCCGGGCTGTCCTATTTAAAATCAGGGCTTGCTCTACCCACCTTGACTCTCATCTTGCCCTTTGCTCTGCTCTACCCTGCTTGGTGGTCATTTCTCTCCATAGCATCTGTGACGTCCTAACTTCTACCATACTTTAAGATCCTTGGATTGGAGGGGCATGTGCATTTAGAAACAAGGCCAACACGTTATCTGTAGCTTGGTGCTCTTTGGTAAACTGAATATACTCAGATCTAGATATGGAATATCTGACCCCCTGGTGCTCTCTTCCTGCCAAACTCTAGAATTTGTTTATTTCTTGTGCCAATTGTCTGCTTTCCCTGCAAGAGCATTGGCTTCAGTAGGGCAGGAATGAAGTTTGTCTATTTTGTGCGATGGTCTATCCTCAGCCCTTCAAACAGTGCCTGGCATGCACTAAGTGTTTTCTAAATGTTTGTTGAGAGAATCAACAATCTTCTTATCCTAACCAGAGCTCCATGAGGTAGGTGCTAGTGTTTGCCCCCTTTTAGAGATGAGGAAACTGAGGCCGGAGAAAATGAATGGTTTGCAGATTGAAGGTTCTGTGCTTGTGTAAGGCTGTGATCAGAAATGTGAGCCTTCCTGTCAACACATTCTGGAACAATTCAGGAAGGTTGGTACCTGAAAAATGATTGAGTGGAGGTAGGGACCCCATTTTCGCTTTGTGAAAAGGCCAGAGAAGGTAGCAGGTAGAGGAATGCTCTAAACTTGGCTGGTCACGCCTGGGCAGTTGGAATGCCCAGGGTTGCTCCAACCTGGCTCTGCCTCCTAATTTCAGGAGGGGCTCTGGGGCCCTGAGGTGTGCCTGCTACCCACGCAGCACCTGGGGTAGAGGAAGGAAGGACATGGAAATTTAGAGGTGGAGATTGAATGGAGCAGCCAGAAGGCAGCATGGATTCAGCTGGAGAGCCAACGCTGTTGGATCTGGGGGGAACCTAAGACTGTCAGTCTGAACAGAGAGAGGCTGGCTGTGACGAGACCTGCTGTGAGAGGTGGACACACGTGCCTGTCTTTGGGTCCCCATCCATTGAGGGGGATTATGGGCATTCCCACCTCCATGACTGTGTTAGCAAGGCCGGACTTCACCTCTGCTTGTAGGAAGAATGTTTCCAAGTGGTGGATTAGACAAGAGAGCAAAAAATCAATGAGTTCCCCCTAAATGGCTTAGATTATTAGGGCAGACCACAAAGCCACTGCAAGAAAAATGTGGAAAATTTAGGTAGCCCCAAGAGTTGGCCAAAGTGAAACTCTGTGAGTGTATAGATTGGGTTCCCCAGTGCCTGAGAATGTTGCTCTGAGGTGCCCCCTGAGCTTTCTTTTTTCCACCAGATCCGCCTTCTGGAAAGACTCCTTACCTCTTCCATCATGCCACGCCCAGCTCTGAACCCATAATGCCCCCCCCCCCACCTATCTAGTGTTGTCAAATTCCAGTGAGCAAAGAACCACCTGGGGTACTGGCTAAAATGCAGATATCTGTGTGTCCCAGGCCTTGCCTTCGCTTTTCTTTCTTTCTTTTTTTTGGAGACAAAGTCTTCTCTGTCACCCAGGCTAGAGTGTAGTGGTATCATCATAGCTCACTGCAACTTCAGACTCCTGCCTCAGGCTCCTGAGTAGCAGGGACTACAGACATGTGCCACCATACTTGGCTAATTTTTTTATTTTTGGTAGAGGTGAAGTCTTTCTCTTGCTCAGGCTGGTCTCAAACTCTCAACTTCAAGCGCTCCTCCTGCCTCAGCCTCCCAGAATGCTAGGATTACAGGCATGCCTCTAGGCATTTCTCTAGGCATCTCTATTGAGGCATAGTTCACACACCATGCAACAAACCCATTTAAGGTATGCAGTTCAATAGCATTTATCATATTTACATCAGCACCACACCATGATTAATTTTTGAAATTTTGATTACCCTCAAAGGAACTCTTAACAATCACTAGCAGCTAATCTACTGTTTCTATAGATTTGCCTGTTTGGGATATTTCCTATAAATGGAATTGTATAACATGTGACTTTTGTGTCTGGCTTCCTTCACGAGCAGCATGTTTGCAAATTTCATCCGTGTTGTAGCAGGTGCCAGTACTTCAATTCCTCTTGGTGGCTGAATAATGCTCTGTGGTGTGGACAGATTACATTTCATTTATTCATTCATCTGTTGATGGAGATTTGGGTGGTTCCACCTTTTGGCTGTTATAAATAATGCTGCTGTGAACGTTTGTGTACAAGTTTTTGTGTGGACCAATGTTTTCATTCCTCTTGGGTAGACACCAATGAGCTTCGGAATTGCTGGTCCTATGGTAGCTCCATGTTGGTGGTTCCAGGCAGTTTGACTTTGGAGTAAGTGTGAGGAATCCAAATGTCCGACTATTCTCCCTTTGCAGAGAGAATCAACAATCACTTCTCGTTTGGCTTTGACCTCCCTCTATGGCACAACCCTGAGTGACTACCCCAGCTTCTGTCCACTGCTCCGACCAGCAAAGTCATCTGCTATTTCCTGAGCAGAATGTTCATGTTCCCACCTCTGCAGTCTTGTTCATAACCATTTGTCCCACTTAGAATATTTGTTCCCCTGTCTCTTCCCAAATCCTCATGGATTCCAGAGGCCCACAGCAAAGGACACACTTTCCAAGAAGCCCATGTTATCTTCCCTGGGTTCTGCAGCACCATCTCTACCTGTTTTAATACCTGTTTCTCACTTTATTCAGTTTGTAATTATTCATGTTCATGAGTATCTAATCTACTGGATTTTCTAAAACCCTAAACTATGCCTCTGTTATCTTTGTATTCCCCAGTCTTGAGAGCATGCCTGACATGTGGGAAGGGCTCAGTAAAGGTCTATGAAATACCCAGGTGGCTGGGAATGAGTTTAATGGGGGGCCAGCTGGTCAGAAACTCCACCGCCTTGGAGTTGTGAACTTCAAAGGGTAGGACGGTGTCTGGGCTGGTTCACTCTATCTTCCTCTTGTCTACCCTGGAGAATGGTGTATATAGTAGATGCTTAATAAATATTTGTGAAACAAATGAGTGATTATTTAGACACTGAGCACTCTACATAAGAGAGGGGTACTGAGAAAGAACCTTGCCTGGGAGTCGGGGTTGGAATTCTTGTTCTGTCTCCTTGTCTCACCCTTTGACCTTGGGCAAGTCCATCTCTCCCTCTGGGCCTCCGTCTATAGGATAGAAATATTGGAGTACATGAATTTGAGGCAATTTTTGGTTCTGCCAGCCTGGGATTGCCCTAGCCAGGGTAAGAAACCAGCTTCAGAAGGGGGCACTGTGCAGGTCATTTCTGTCTGCCCTGGGAGAGGTAATTAAGGTGTTCTCAATCTTCATTTCTGAATTTGCTAGGAAGGTTTGGGCAGATGGGGGATATGCATTGTTCCTGGAGCCTGACCTCTGGCCTCTGAGCAATCCCACGTGTTTTAATGCGAATTTCACATTGGAGAATCTCAGAACGTGCCAGGCTAGGCCAGGCCCCCTCAGTGGGTCTGTTCAGGGCTGTCTAAGCACAAAGTTTAGCTCCTATGGGTTGGTCCAGTTGGTTAAGAAAACCATTGTGCAGGGCAGTGCCTGTAGCTCAGTGGGTAAGGTGCTGGCCCCATATACCGAGGGTGGTGGGTTCAACCCCCTGCCTACTAAAACAGTAGGGGCAACTGCAGCAAAAAATAGCTGGGCGTTGTGGCAGGCGCCTGTAGTCCCAACTACTTGGGAGGCTGAGGCAAGAGAATCGCTTAAGCCTAAGAGTTGGAGGTTGCTGTGAGCTGTGATGCCATGGCACTCTACCGAGGGCAACACAGTGAGACTCTGTCTCAAAAAAAAAAAAAAAAGAAAAGAAAAAGAAAAAGAAAAAAGAAAAGAAAAGAAAAAGAAAACCTCTATGGGGTTAAGGCCCAGGGTCTCTGGGAGCATAAGGCCTTTGGTATGTGAAAATCCCCCTTGGTCTACAGCTTCCCAAACACTGGGCCTCTACCTTGTCCTGCTGTGTGGCCAAGTCCACCGTGGGCTCCTGAGTCTGCTTCCTAGCAAGGCCATACTCTCCCAGGTCCTTGCTGGACAGAATCTCTCCCTATTATTACTCATAATCATAACCAACATGGATTGAGCTCTTGCCGTGTGCTATGCATTGCACATTCTTTAAAGCATAAAGAATGTGGGGCTATGGTTTCAGAAAGGCCTGGGGTCCAGGTCTCATTTTGAGGCTGCCACCAGTCTCTTATTAAGTCCCCACACATAGTGCTTAGGGACATGGGTCCTGGACCCAAGCAGAACTGTCATCCAAATAACAACCTGAAACTTAGCTCCTTGCTGGACCTCAAGCAAAGGACTTCATCATTCCCAACCCCTGTTTCTTCATCTGTGAAATGGGTATAAAAACTCATGAGGAGTCAACATGCATCTAGTGCTTAAAGTGCTGCCTGGCTTGCAGGGACGCCCCAGAACACTCCATCCCTGAGAACTACTTTCCCGTTCTTGCTGACACCCTCCCCTCCACCAGGTGTAACACCTATGCTGACCTCTAACGTTCCCCGTCCCTGAACATTACCAGACGGAGTTAAGGAGCTCATGTTCCGTGTTTGCCTTCTTTTGCTCACATCTCATCTGCACCATTGTGCTTTTTCCTTGCCAAGGAGTTTGGTGAATATCCCATAGTTTGTGCATCCATTTGCCTACTGATGGGCCCCTGAGTGATTTCTAGTTTGGGGCAATCATGAAGAGAAGCCCTGCCAGTGTCCTGGTTTGGGTCTCTGGTGCCCACATGCACTTTCTGTTGGGTGTCTGCTTAGGAACAGAGTTGCCAGCTTCAGCAGGTTCTACCAGGCGGACTTTCCAAATGGTGCACCAAGCATCAGCTTTCATGTTTAAAGAAGTTCTTAAACAATTGAGGTGAAGTTCCAGTGCACTGGTTCACGCCTGTAATCCTAGCACTCTGGGAAGCTGAGGTGGGCGGATCGCCTGAGCTCAAGAGTTTGAGATCAGTCTAAGCAAGAGGGGGACTCCATCTGTGCTACAAATAGAATAATTAGACAGGCATTGTGATGGGAGCCTGTGATCCCAGCTACTCGGGAGGCTGAGACAGGAGAATCAATTGAGTCGAGGAGTCTGAAGTTGCTGTGAGCTAGGCTGACACCCTGGCACTCTAGTCTGGGTGACAGAGCAAAACTCTGTCTCAAAAATAAATAAAAACTAAAGACAATTGAAGTGAAATTTACATAGTATGAAATTAACCGTGGAGAAATGAATACTTCAGTGGCATTTAGTATATTTATAATTATTTGCAACCACCATCTAAAACCAGTTCTAAAACATTTTTGTCACCCTAAAAAACCTGTCTCTATTAAAGCAGTCACTGTCCATCCCTCTCTCACCCCAGCCCCGTCAGCCACCAGTCTGCTCTGTCTTTATGGATTTACCTATTTTGGATATTTCAGATAAATGGAAACATACGATATTTGTTCTTTTGGCTCTGGCTCATTTTACCTCCCACAATGCTTTGGGGGTCCATCCATGTCGTAGCCTGTGTCGCTGCTCCACACCTTTTCACGGCTGAAAACTGTTCCAATGTATGGATTGCACACAGCATTCAGTTCATCCAATCGTCAGTGGATGGACGCTATTTAAAAAATTTATCATAGGGTGATATTTGTATGTTTACAATAAATATCCCAAATGTGTGTATTGTTGGAAAAGTTCAGAGTCGGGAGGGTTTAGTATCGAAACCAAGGTCAGTGTGTCTCCCACTTCCCTCTCCAGATAACTGTCATCCAGGGACTGTTGTCCAAAACACACGGGCATCAGACACCTGTGCACCCTGAAAGGTGGCGTGAATGGGGTCCTCCTAGCTGCCCCCTCCAGCAGCTCATTTTCTGTCCCTCCCTTTGATGGCCCAGGAAAGAAGGTGGTAGCTGTACGTACCTTTCCCTGGAAGTCTGCAGGGAAGTCCCAGCATCACAGCCTGGGACATTCTCCTGTCACCTGTGTAGAGCCACAAAGGCAGCAGCAGCTGGGGATGAGCTGGAGGCCAAGGAACACCGCGGGAAGGGTCTCCCCTCCTGGGAGCCTCCCCCGCCAACCACATGCCCTGCTTTGTGAAGGGCCAGTGGGTTTTGGTTTAAGCATCAGCTGAGCCTCAACTTGCCCTCTAAAAATTGCCTCATTCTTCAGTGACTCCTCAGGATGGACTACCTCTCCCTCTGTGACGTTGAAAATAACCTTCTCCCTCCCTATTTGGCCCAGGTGGTCCTGGCCTTATCTTTCCAAATGTCAAAAGTGATCAAGAGTGGGGGTAAGGTGGGGGGAGAAAGAGGGGGGAGAAAGAGGTGGGGGCCCAGGGGAGCTGGGCCAGGGCAGGCCAAATTCTTCAGGGCTTGGATTTCTGTCCAGACTGGCTTCCCGAGGTGCTGGGCCACCTAAAGAAAACAACCCGAAACCCAGTGCAGGTGGCCACCGTGCTCTTTTCACCTGGAGGATGGGAGGCGCAGGCTGCTCCCCAGGAAGACAGCTTCAGCTGGGGAGCTGGGGGTCATCTATGCGACCTCCATTATGGCTCCAGACTGTCAACTGTGGGCTCAGTTGTGGGGTGGGCTGGCTCCATGGGTGTGGGACCTCTGCAATTGCACAGGGCCCTATGCTCAGAAGGGCCCCACGTTGGGCGAACACTCTGCTATTGTTGTCTTGAAATCCTAATATAATTTTAAAGAAGGAGCGTTTTCATTTTGTACTCAGCCTGGCGAATTATGTAACCTGTCCTGCAAGGGAGTCTAGTTACAGCCTTGGTTATCACTCTTTGTTCTTGGACATTCTGTCTCAGGACCTCATTTTCCCCAGGTGCAGAGTGGGAGGGGCCAAGTAGCCACATGAAATGACTTTTGGGGTGCCATCAGCTTGATTCCAGATGTCTTCTTTTGAGCTTCTCAAAAGCACCTGTCAGGTCCCCACTATAGTCACTCACAGTCATAGAGGGGACCCCCCCTGGGTTGGCAGCATCAGTATCACCTGAGAACTTATTAGAAATGCAAACTCCTGAGCCCACCCAGACCTTCTGAATCAGAAACTCTGAAGGTGGGACCCCACAGTCTGCAGGTAACAAATCCTCCCGGGGATACTGAGGCTGCTTAGGTCTGGGGTTCACTGATGTAGACTTTGGCAGCCTCTGCTAACCCCAGGGTTCCTGGCTGGGAGTCAGGAAACCCAGGGTTCCTCCAGATCTGACTCACTGGCTTGTGACCTCAAGGAAGTTGCTTCCTTGCTCTGGGTCTCAGCTTCTCCATCTGTAAAAGGGGCCAGGTCAGATCTGCCTTGCAGGTGGCTGTGAGGGTGACACACTGCCTTGACCACAGTCAGATAGAAAGCAGCCCAAGCACAGATCATTTAAAAAACACTTTTATGAATAAGGAAATGAACAACTCTGTCCCAAGGTTACCTGGACAGGTTGTTCTAGGCACCCACAGGGGTTGCCCCTTCCCTGGTACCCAGTGCAGACTAGAAACGTCTCTGACTACTGAAAAGAATTGTTTTTATTTTTTGGCAACTGATAAATGATGGATGATGTCGGTGGAGAGGATGTGGACCTCTTTCTCTTACTGTTTGAAAGAGAAAAGCTGAAAGCTATAACCAAATAGCCTAAGAATGTGGGGAGGAGGGAGGGAGAAGGGAGGGGGGGAATGGGTGGAGGGAGGAGGATTGGAGGGACCATTTTTGAGGTTTATCTTACAGGGGTACAAGTGAAACTCTCTAAGAGTAGAATCAGAACGTTTTAAAACAATAACTTAGAAAATGACATGAAGGCTGTGTTGATCAGTTTGATGGAAGTATTTCGGATTGCATGCGAAAACCCCACACTGTACCCCAGAAGTGCATTAATGTACATAGTTACCATTCAATAAAAAAAT
>CAUYQV010092117.1:0-19446 GCA_963574575.1 Galagoides demidoff
ACTCTAGCAGGGCTGGAGTTTAAGTGTTGAAAGGGCATGAATTACATATTATTTATCTTTATACTTACTGCACAGGGTACCCAAGATATAAATCCTCAATACATTTATTGAAAAAGGTAACTGTTAAAATTCTTTAAATGGGCTCTTGGAGCCAGCAAGCTGTAAGTGCCTCACACTGTACATTCCATCTTCCTAGCATGGGATTCTGTACTCGTGGCAGACCATCAGAACAGAAGAGACATACTGAGCACCTAGTGTACGTTAGGCACCGTGGAAGGCACAGACAGGACGATGTGGAACATCACATTGACAATACGTAGCTCACTACGAAAGTTTTGACACAGACCTTGGTATAGCCCCTTATTTCACTTCTAAGAAACACGATTGTCAACATTCTTTCTGATTTTGTCCAGGCAAGTTTTAACTTGCTGGGTGTATTGGGTCTGCTCGGAGGGCTTCATTCATTTCCATCTGTGCAGATACTACGTTTCTTGATTTTTGTGTTTCTCAAAACGTTTATAGTGAGCCAATACATGTATAATGCACATTACATACACATACATTTACATATATACATATACACTTGCATGTGCACATACATACGTATGTATGTATTCCTCTTCCTGTGTCTTGTGTTTTTCCATTTTCCTCCCTGTAATTGTATTTCCACGTGCAAAATGACCACCTGCACCCACAGTCTCTTATGTCCAGCATATGAGCGATCCATGCAGGTTCTCTCCCAAAGAGACTAGCGTGGTGTCCATCATGAAAACAGCTGACTTCAACAGGATAACCCAAACCAGTCCCCCTGGGGGACTGCATGGAAACATCTCCTAAGCACCCAACTAAAAAAAATCTTTTGCTGAGAATGTTCTGGCTAACTTCCATTCATCATTTTCCCTTGGGGTCCCGATAAAGAGGTTCTGATTCTCAGTGGCTTATGCACTTCAACATTTCAGGTTAACTTCAGCCATTGCATCATCTAAGATTTTTTAAGATGTTGAGGAGAATTTTTGTGCTTCCTGTGCTTTATTCTTTCTGAAAGTCAAAAATAACTTTAATCGCTGCCTCAATCCTAAGCTTACTTTTCCCCAAAAAGGTTAATTCATAATCAGCAGTGAAGTTGCTGAGAACACTCACTCTCGGACTGTTCACCAGTGTCCTGCTTGGCCCCTCGTAGCCTTCCTGTTTGTCAGAATGTATTCTGTTTTCCCTGTTGCCACAACACAAGTGCTGCTCAGAGCAGAGATAATCAGCTGCAGCTTTATCCCTGTGCTGGTCCAGGTAAAGCCTATTTATGCAGATATCCAAACAGAGTCTTCGTTTATATTACCAACTTCCTGTTTGCTGACATCAGTTGTTTGGAAGTGTTGACTGTTGCCTGCTGCCTGCTGCTATACATTCTTGGTTATGATGGAACGCGGTGAATCCTGGAGGCTGTAGACTGGGGAAAGTAACCAGGTCCACCAAATCAAAGGACGAAAAAGGAGATCACTACATTGGAGAAACATTGAACCTCTATTTTGTTTTATCTTACATAATGTGGGTGTTACAACTCTCTATTCTGGTATTATGGCAGGAATTGTGGTTGCTCAGTGGAAACATGGTTCTGGAAGTATTAAATTAGGTTATTTTCCAGCATTGAAGCCAGTTGACCAGGCCTGTCTCCAAAATGAGCACAACACAGACCTGGCCTGGAAGACAAAATGTAATATAAAAGAATAAGCTTTAAAGCAAGTTTATTAATTTGCTGCCTTTGCCTTTATTTCACGTGGTTTCATATGTTTGGGGGCCCTGTCTAGTCAGTGCTTGTTATTAAGGCAATTAAAATAGAGTAGATTTTGTGGTTCTTTTCTGTTCTTTCCCTCATCTGACCAGTTTTTTGACAAAGTAGCTACGCCTCGCAGTTGTTCTGGCACTATGTGGACATAACAGAGTCACATCTGTAGATAACTGTCACTTATGAAAATATAAAGTTGGCTTTGGAGTTCAGTTTGGACAATATCTTTGGGATGTGTTCATTGTGTGATTTAGGGAGTCATTCCCAAGACTAGGTGCCTCCAGGCTAATGTTGGCAGCGAACAAAAGGGGCTTAGTAACAGCACATAGGCCTGAGAGCCTGGACAATAGACTGAGGGGTCTAGAGACCTGCAAGCCTAACTCTAAAGAATACAGCCAAGCATCAGGCCGAGAACTGCCACCCTCAGGCCCATTCCTTGCAGCTCACAGCCTTTTTTGGGGTTTTGGGGAACTGCACACCATCATTGGCCACAGCTAACTCACACTCTAGTCATGCACTACCCTTCTTCTTCCATCCCCAAGCCTCAGGGTGCATGGTGCAAGCCTCTGATTGGCTAGAGGATTAGGAATTACATTCCTCCTTGCAAGCGCAATTTGCTTTTTAAAACTACAAAAAGTGAACTGGTTCCAGGTTCCCTTAAATAAAACCTGATAAATCCTCAAGTGACCACAGCCCACAGAAACATTTCTTTAGCCTTTCAGGTGTTCAGAAAGGATTTCTGGTTTAAATCTTAACTGTGCTTTAACTTTGGGGCCCCAGAAACTGTGGCCAGGACACTCCATGGGGTATAATTTGGGGGGATCTTGTGACCTATGGAGCAACCTCAGTATTTTGTAAAATTATCTCCTCCAAGTTCTGATTCAGCCTGGCCTGGTTTGGCTTGTGTTAGTAAAAGGGATCAAAGTCCAAAGTGCCTTGAATATAGAATGCTAATGGGTTTCTTTCTTTACATTCTCTGTAAAGTGGAGTAGAAGGAAACGTGTTCCATCTGCAAGATATTCATCTTCTGGCAAGGTCTCCACTCCAAGCCTCTGGTTGTTTGCAAATAGCTCCTTAGTACCTACTCACGATCTGTGCTTGGGCAATTGCATTGCAGAGAAGAAATTATTTTGCAAATCCGGTTCTCAGATAATAAAAGATATTTTAAAAGCCTCCTGCTACGCATTTTGAAAGATTGTTAATAGGAGCATGGAAATATATTTAATCTCTCTTAAATCTTAAAGACTGTAAGATTCACATGTCGGTGTTTTTCTCTCTGCTTCCTTTTTAAGAGAAAGGTGATGCGGAGCCAGAGAGTCCAGACAATGGCACATCGAATACATCGTAAGTCTCTTTCATGTTTCTATCAGAGGTGACTGTTCTTTAATATGCCTTATAAAATGAGATAGCCCAAGTATCTTGTAAGAGTAATAATAATAATAGAAAGAAGCCCAGGGTTCTCTTTTCTCATGATAATGTGTTTTTAAATGCTTTGGGCACATGCATTTTGAGGTCTTTTTGGTGCGTTAGCATAGTAAGAGGAATCTTGAAAAATGCAAATGCTCTTCTTTCTAAAGTGGAAATGTAATGAGATGTGAGGATGTATTCTAGATGGGAGGAGGTGTGGTAAGTCCTTTAGAATTTGGTCGGCGACTTTCAGCCCTGTCTTTAAGAATTGTAGAACTTTTCACATTTACTGGGAGCTCGTCTGTTCCACACACCTGTTAAGTACAAGGTCATTTCAGAAGTTTGCCATTTGTAACCTCACCGCTGAATTATGTGACAATACCATTTTAGATAGCTCTAGAATCTCAAGAGTTTGTTGCTTGGTTTTGGTAATAAAAGCAGTTTTTAAAGGATAAGAAAAAACACTTATAAAACATGTGTTCCTTCCACGGTTTTGTCTTTTTTCTCTCAGTATTCTCAAGTAAGTTTGTAATGATTAATTTGATACTTAATGATTTAAATATAATAATTTATGAGCTAACAAGTGACTATTTTAGCTCCATGGGAATGAGTAACAGGTTTTCTTCCTTTAAAATTGTTATTTTTATCATATCTGAGTAGTGAGATGTGTCATCCTCTTCTAAGACAGGGTTTGTGAATTTATCTGTGTGTGGATAGTAGTCTTATTACTAATCACTTTTGAAGTGCTACTGGTTAGCAATCGCAGCCTGTGGTATAATAACGAGTACCTTATTTTGTCCCAGATCTGTTTCTCAGTCTAGAAAAATCCTTTGGCTGAACAGGATAGCTATATACTTCATAATGGTTATATGTTTGTCTTTCTTAAGATATTACCCTAAACATTCTAAAAATTGTCTAATTCCGTTGTCGTGGTTTCTGATTAAATAATGAAGGCAACTGGTCTTAAATGGCTAAAATACTATTAATTCTTAATTTTGTGTGTGTGCTACAAAATATAATGGGAAAAGGGTTTTAATGCCATCTGGAGGCATTATCGAGAACTGAAACAGTAGAATCAGAAAAATTCTATCCTGAGAAACGTTTGAGAATGCGTAAGAATGTATGCAACTAGAATGTTAACTATTTAGGAATAAGTTATTTTTTTTTTGTAGGTTATTTCACAAAAGTATTTATTGTAGAAGTAATAATTTTTCAAATTTTCAATAACAAAAATTATTTTAAGGGTAAGGGAACAAACAAAATATGTTGGAAAATTGCTAGTCTACTGCATCTACTATTACATATTTTAATATTACATTCAGTGGCCATCAATTTTGTTACGGTGATTTGATGTGCTTGTTCCCCCCTTCCTTATGTATTCCTAAAAAGTTTACTTCCTAAAGGAATTGGCTTCCATTACTCTGTTCCTTATTTCTTTATAAAATGTATAAAAATAAATAAGCTGTCTGAGGAATTCCCTTTAAATTTACATCCAGAGAGATGTAAGAACAGTGGCAGCTCAGAGCACCCCACATTCCTGCCTCTTTGAGCAAAGAACTTCCTTTGTCATCTGCCTCCCCTCATGCCTCATAAACTAGAAATAACAGATAGCAGGATCTCATTTAGAAGTGGAGCCTTCTGAACTAGAAACCTCCCAGAGAACTCTTAACAGTGGTTCTATTATAATTAGGCAAGAGGTGCTGCATTTTGTGAATAGAGAGTGAGACTCGGATGCCTTAGATTTGTGTAGCATTTTTACATCGTTACGTGTAGTACCTCATTTGAGCTTTTTTAGGTATGTAGGGCAGAGACTACATCCCCGTGTTACAGATAAGGAATCTGAGGCTCAGAAAGATCATTCAACTCCAGTGACAAATTAGGACATACCGCCTTCTGATTTGTACTCATTTTCCATGCCGAAGGGTGTGGGTTTCAAGAGACAAAGTAGAGCCATGAGTCAGAATCAAATAGAAAAACTGGGATGAGATTATTTGCTAAGTGGTAAATGTATTTATTATTTTAGTAGGGCTCTCATAACAAAGTACCATAAACTGGCTAGTGTGATTAGCAGAAATTTATTTTCTCAAAATTCTGGAGGCTGGAACTCCCAGATCAAGGTGTTGGCAGGGTTGGTTCCATCAGAGGGATGTGAGGGAGGACGTGTCCAGGTCTCTGTCCCTGGCTTGTAGATGGTCATCTTCCGTCTGAGGGATGTGAGGGAGGATGTGTCCCAGGTCTCTGTCCCTGGCTTATAGATGGTCATCTTCCGTCTGAGGGATGTGAGGGAGGACGTGTCCCAGGTCTCTGTCCCTGGCTTGTAGATGGTCATATTCCATCTGAGGTATGTGAGGGAGGACGTGTCCCAGGTCTCTGTCCCTGGCTTGTAGATGGTCATATTCCATCTGAGGTATGTGAGGGAGGACATGTCCCATGTCTCTGTCTCTGGCTTGTAGATGGTCATCTTCCATCTGAGGTATGTGAGGGAGGACGTGTCCCATGTCTCTGTCTCTGGCTTGTAGATGATCATCTTCTGTCTGAGGGATGTGAGGGAGGACATGTCCTAGGTCTCTGTCCCTGGCTTGTAGATGGTCATCTTCCATCTGAGGTATGTGAGGGAGGACGTGCCCCCTGTCTCTGTCTCTGGCTTGTAGATGGTCATCTTCTGTCTGAGGGATGTGAGGGAGGACGTGTCCCCTGTCTCTGTCCCTGGCTTGTAGATGGTCATCTTCCGTCTGAGCGATGTGAGGGAGGACGTGTCCCAGCTCTCTGTCCTTGTGTCTCTTCTCCCTGTGTGTCTTCCCATCATCTTCCCTCTGCACATATTTGTGTCTGTGTCCCTTTTTATAAGGATAGCAGTCACAGTGTATTGAAGACCTCATTTTAACTTGATTACCTCTGTCGAGACCCTGTCTTCAAATAAAGTCACCCTCTGAGGTACTGTAGGTTAGGGTCAGAATCAGTCAGAATAATTCACAAGTCAGGTAAACAGATCTAGGGCATACAGATTTCAGAAAATGGAACAAGAGGAGACAGCCAAAGTAAAATAGATGAAAAATGATCAGATCCATGGGATTAGAAGAGGTAAAGCAGAGCAAAGAAACTGAGGTAACAAACCTAGGCACCAGGAGAGGGGCTTCTGTCATAGTCATGGCATGGTGGGACAAACTTGGCTTCAGCAATGTCTATACCTCCTCCTGCCTCTATAACCCTAGGACTCTGCATGATTTAGAGCCATTATATGGACTGAAATTGTAAAGTTGAGAGTCCCCAGACAGAAGAACTGACTTCCTAAAGAAACCTCATTCCTTACTGACTTACTTTAAAATCAGAAGATTAATTAATGGTTTTGGACAGTCATTACCTGGTAGGCTGGAGCAGTCTGGACGACACCGGTAGCTCCCTTCAGGATATATTATTTAATGATCCTGTGAGTATTCAGGAAGATGGAGGGAAGAATTTCACCTTTACATGTATGCACATGTGGAAACAAAGTACCTGTGACAGAGTTCAACTTACGGGAATGATAGAAGAGTTTATATTGGACTAGCTCTCCAATTACAAACTCCAGACAAATTTTTTTTTTAAAAAAACTACTTGTATTCTAACTACCAGAAGGCAGAGAATGTAGGAAGTTTGATCCCTGAAAGAAGGGGACTGGATGGGTAAGAAGTACATTCATATAGCTTTCCCCCTGAGGACACACCCCTGGCCACAAAGAACAACTAGAACTCAAAGAGAAAGCCACAGTTGTAATGGCCTACGGTGTCAAAGGATGGGTGAAGCTCAGGGCTGCCAGAGTCGCTGAGAATTAAGGGAATAAACTGCTGAAAGGAGAAAGCCATAGAGAAGAGAATCCCCAGTTCTGTATATAAATTACCATTAATCTTGGAATAACTGTGAAATGGTGTATATGTGCAGAAGGTACCAGTGAGCTCTGTGGCAAACAATAACTAGAGAGCTAAAAGGGTGAGCAGAGATTTCAGATGCTGCCTACTATCTACAACTAACTACCTGTAGAGTTGGGGGTTTGAATCCCACCCAAGGTAGAGGGGCTTGATAGACACCTCAGGTTTTCCATTGAAATCTCAGAGGGGCTATACTTTCAGAGTAAACAAGTCACTCTAACACTAAGGGCAGAACCGACATAGACCCTCCCTAACAAAGTAAGTGACACTGCTCTATGGTATCCTCAATATAGGAATTTTCAGACAAGAATTTTAAAGTGATATTATAATATCTCCAAAGATATAAGAAAAACATGGTCATCCTGACTAAAAGAAGGGAAATCTCAGCAAGGAAATAGAAACTATTATAAAGAACCAAATGAAAATTCTGAAACTGAAAAGTACCGTACTTGAAATGAAAAATTCACTGGATGGTGTTAAATGCAGAGTAGAAATGACAAGATTAAGAATCAGTAAACTGGCTCGGCGCCTGTGGCTCAATCGGCTAAGGCACCAGCCACGTACACCTAAGGTGGTAGGTTCGAATCCCCAGCCCGGGCCCGCCAAACAACAATGATGGCTGCAACCAAAAAATGGCCGGGCGTTGTGGCAGGCGCCTGTGGTCCCAGCTACCTGGGAAGTGGAGGCAGGAGACTCGCTTGAGCCCAGGAGTTGGAGGTTGCTATGAGCTGTGATGCCATGGCACTCTACCCAGGGGGATAGCTTGAGGCTCTGTCTCAAAAAAAAAAAAAAAAGGATCAGTAAACTTATATCAGTAAGAATTATTCAATATGAAGGACAGAGAGACTAAAGATTAAAAAAACAATGAACAGCATCTTAGTGAATTACGGGATAATATCAAGTATTCTAATACACATGCATTAGAGTATGAGAAGAGAGGGGAAAGAAAATAACCACCTCTCCAAAAAATTTAAAGAAATAATAGCTGGAAACTTCCCAGGCTGGGTGAAAACACTACTTTACAGATCCAAGATGGTCAGCAGGATAAATAGAAATAAAATCAGACCTGAGGACAGTGTGGAAAACTAAATATAAAGAGCAAATCTTGAAGGCAGCCAGGGAAAAATAACATAATATACAGGGGGAGAAGGATACAGTTAACTGAAGAATTCCCATCATAAACACTGAGGCTACAATGCAGTGGGGAAAAAAAAAACAAAAACAAAACAAACTCTTGTAAGTGCTGAAAGATGAAAAGGGAAAGAGAAAGAACTGTCAAGTCAGAATTCCAATGAGCAAAAATATCCTTTAACTGATGGTAAAACACATTTTTGAATACACAAAACCTGAGAGAATTCAGATACACCACAATAAATTGACAGTCTGAAGAGTAATAAATCAAACGTGCAAGAGGAAAATATTTATAGGAAATGATAAGTTTATGGATAAATGTGAAGAATTGCTAATGTAAGAAACAAAAGACTGTTTTGTGGAACTTGTGATGTAGAATATTTGACTTTTATAGCACAGGGATGACATTACACAGCTGCAAGGTTTTTCCTTTGTGTCTGAAGTGGTACAGTATTAAATCTAGGTGGATTATGATAAGGGTGCATAGTGTACTACTCAAAGAAACCACTAAAAAGGAATAGGAAAAAGCAGCGTAACTGAAAAGTCACTGGAGGAATTAAAATAAAATTTTTAAAAATTAGATTAGCACAAAAGATGGCTAGAAAAGGACAGGCCAAACAAAGGTATCATTAGAAAACAAACAGCCCGTAAACTTGACCTTAGCCATATTACTAATTGCATTAAACATAAATGAATTGCTGTGGCCCATTTAGTGTTGTAATTCCAGATTGCCTGAGACTAAGTAGTTTGGTTAGAGCTCCAGTTCTTCAGGCTGTATAAGAACATGGTGCCAGCATCTGCTTGGTTTTTGGTGAGAGCTTTTGTGCTGCGTGGGAGCATAGCAGAGAAGGTCAGAAGGGAAGTGGACGTATTGGGAGAGGGAAACCTGAGGGCCAGTTTGGATTCATAGCAACCTAGTCTTAACAGGAACTAATCCCTTCTCACAGGAGTAGGAGCTCACCACCCTTTCGGGAAGTCATTAATCTGTTCATGGGGTGTCCACCCCCATTACCAGAACACCTCCCACTAGGCCCCACCTCTTAGTACTGCCATGTCAGGGATGAAATTTCAACATGAGATTGGGTGGAAGCAACAAACCCTATCCACACCATAGCACATACTGAAAACCCTATTTTGAAAATATTGTCAGATTGGCTATAAAATCAAACCTCCTATCATAGGTAAACTAGAATGTATAGTCTATAGGTACACTCTTTAAATATAAAAACAGAAATAGGTTAAGACTAGACGAAGGGAAAAACAAACTGTGTAAACAGTAAGTATAAGAAAGCTGGTATGACTCTATTAATACTATCAAATAGACTCCAAAGCAAAGAATATTACAAGAGATGGGCGGCACCTGTGGCTCAAAGGAGTAGGGTACTGGCCCCATATACCAGAGGTGGTGAGTTCAAACCTGGCCCCAGCCAAAAACTGCAAAAAAAAAGAATATTACAAGAGATTAAAAGGGACAGTTTATAATGCTAAAAACATCAGTTAATGAAGGAGATGTTTTATGTAACCAAAACATTTGTATCCCCATAATATTCTGAAACATTTTTTAAAAAGATAAATCTGAAAAAAAAATGATAAATATGCATTTATCTACTAACAGACCTTCAAAATATGCATACATTTACTAATAAGACTGAAGTTATAATAGGAAATTTTAATACTCTTTCTTTGGGAATTTATAGAAAAATAAAATATTAGGAATGAATATAAAATATTTGAGCAATTTTATCAGCCACTTTGATCTAATTGACGTTTATAGAACACTTTACCCAGCGAATGCAAGACACAGGGTATTTCCAATGTACATGACGTATTCACCAGTGTGGACTTTTTTCATGAGCAATATAAAAGGACTACCAGTAAATTTTGGAGGATGAAAATTTTACAGAGTATGTTCTATGATTACAATATAATTACCTGTACATTGAAAATCAATAGCAATAAAATACCTAGAAAATCCCTAACTTTGAAAGTTAAATAACATCTATAAATAGTATTTGTGTTAAAGAATAAATCACAGGGGAAATTAGAAAGTAATTTTGACTCAATTAAAGTGAAAGTATAATTTATGAAAATGTATAGGATTTGCTAACAATTACAAAAAAATGTATAGCTTTATATGCTTACATTAGAAAAGTGTAAAGTTTAACAGTAATGAATGATGTATCTGCTTTAATAAGCTAGAAAGAGAATAATTAAACTCAAGCTAATTAGGAGTAAGTACACAATAAAGATAGAAGCAGATTAACCAGCAGTAGAGAAAATTAATAAAATCAAATTTTGGTTCTTTTAAAAGATTAATAAAATTAACAAAACACTGCCAAGACTGGGGAAAAACACAAATTACCAACTTCAACAATGAAAGAGGGGGTGGCACCATATAATCCTACAGATGTTTAAACAATAGTAAGTGGATGCTATGAACTACTTCGTACCAATTAATTTGACAACTTAGAGGAAATAGTCAATTTCCTGGGAAAATGGAATTTATCATAATTGGCACAAAACGAATAGAAAATCTAAATGACCCTATTGCTGTTAAATCAATTGAATTCATAATCAGACCTCTTCAGGGCCAAATAGTTTCATTGATTAATTCTTTCAAACTTCTAATAAGAAATGTTTATATCAGTGGAACAATAACAAACTAATAATCTTGCGCAGACTCTCAGGTAACAGAGGAAAGATAACTACCCAAGTCACCTTATGAGGCCAGTGTAATCCTGAAATACCAAAACCTGACACAAACCTTATAAGAAAAGAAAACAATAATCTAGTATCCCATCAATGTTTGCATTGTTGTTTGCATCAATGTTTACATTGATGTAAAAGTTCTTAATAAAATGTTACCATATCTAACCTAGTGATATGTGGAAAGGATATAATTCATTATGACTAAGCAGAATTTATCACATGGTTGGTTTAACATTAGAAAACCAACTAATGTAATCCCCCATACTAATAGAATAAAAGAGAAAAACCATATGGTCACCTAAATAGATGCAGAGAAAGCATTTGGCAAAATGCAGCACCCATTCATGATTTTAACAGAAGAAAATTTATTTAAAGTGATAATGGACTTCTACATACAAAAAACCTCACATTATATTCAATGTTGAAACTCCAAACACTTTTCTCCTAAGATCAGGACTGTAGCAATGATGTCTGCTGCTCTTATCACCTCTGTTCAGCATTCTAATGCAGGTTCTCAGCATGCAATAAAGGCAAGGACAAGAAGTAGACATAAAGATTGAAAAGAATGTTTACAGAGAAAGTCCTAAGAATGTAAGGGCTACTACTAAACAACTAATAGAATTAGGAAACTATAAAGGTCAATGTCCAAAAATCTATTGTTTCTATTCATTAAAAATGCATAATTGGAAATGATATTTAAAAAGCAATTCCATTTATAATGATATACAAAACATAAAATACTTAATACAGTTAGCAAAAGACATATAAGACCTGTATAAATGAAAACTACAAAACATGGATGAGAGAAATTTAAGTAAGACCTAACTAACGAGAGAGATGTTCATAAATTAGAAGACTTGATAGTGTTGATAACTCAGTTTTTTAAATACTGATCTTTAGATTCAACACAATCTTGATCAAAAGGTCCATGGGACGTTTTAGGAGAAAATGGTCTTACAGGTTCTAAAATTTTTATATAAAAGCAAAGGCTGAGGATAGCCAAAACAGTCTTAAATCTTCAAGACCAAGGATGGAGGGATGGAGGACTTATTAACTAATTTCAATACTTATTATAAAAACTCAAGTAATTCAAGATAATGTGGCATTGATGTAAGTACAGAGAAATAAATCAGTGGAATGTGGCATTGATGTAAGTGCAGAGAAATAAATCAGTGAAACAAAACTGAGTCTGAGAGATAGACCCACACACATATGGTCAATTGATTTTCTTCAAAGGTACCCACGCAGTTCAATCAGGAAAGCCAAGTCTTCAGCAAATGGTGCCAGAACAGTCACTGGAAAGAAAACGAATCTCACTCCACATGCAGTTGAGGTGGATCAGGGATCTTAATATAAAAGCTAAAACAATGAAGCTTCTAGAGAAAAACATAGGACAACATCTTATCAACCTGGGAGTAGGCAATGATTTCTTACAGAGGTCACAAAACCATGCAACAAAGTTCTAATGAATTGTACTTCATCAAAATTAAAAACATCTGCTCATCAAAATTAAAAACATGGACTCATCAAAATGAAAAGGCAAGCTATAAACTGGGGGAAATACATTTGCAATACGTATACCTGACAATGTGGAATGTTTTGATGGAAGGTTCTATATCTTAATTTGAGCTATGTAACAAGGACGTATGTATTTATCAAAACTCACTGAATTTTACACTTAAGATCTGTGCATTTCACTGTGTATAAATTTTACCTCAACAATATAAAGGATAAAAGTTTTTACGTGACAGCTTTGATAACTAATGATAATATTATAACAATTAACCTGTTTTGAGCACTTACCTTGACAAAGCACAACTCTTGGCACTTGAGATGTTTTGTCCTATCTGGCCCTTACAACAACCCAGTAATACTCCCATTTTACAAGCAAAAAGCAGCTAATTAATGTCCCTAACTTCAGGTGGCTTAAGCTGGCAAGGCTAGGATCTAAACCCAACCTTAGGATCCTGGATGCCAGACTCCTAACCAGGGTCTCATTCTGCTGCTGTGGCAGAGCTCTTACGTGGTTTCTCTGCAGATAGGAACCATCCCAGGAAGACCGAGGGATTAAGGTCATACCTGAAGGGGAGGAGACCAACTAAATTATCATCTACAATAGAAAAATTCTAGGAATAATTAAATGAAGATTTCCAAAACTCTGTGGAGGCCACAATTTGGCATGATCGTAGTGCTTGCTTAATCCAGATCTTCCCACCACTAAAAAATCCACTCCAGTCAAAGGTCAATCATAAGGCTTATGGAAAACTCACAAGCGCATACCCTTTAACATCTGTAGATGGCCCTCAGTTGGACAAAGTAACCATAGCCTTAAAGAATAAATGAAGATTTAAAATGGTCTTCCTAAATTAAAGAAATGGAATTAAACACATAGTGTTAAACTTCTAGGAGAAAAAAAATGAGGTAAAAGGAATATGGCGTATCCATGCATTGACATTATACAGTAACGTAAAGTACTATAAACACACTGAATTAGAGTGACTGATGGAAGGTTCCTTCTTGAAAAGGTAATACAATAGTTGGGATTAATACATGAAAAGTGCCCATTACCTAGAAGGGCACGTGTGGATTTCATTGTTACTGCTATTACAGCAGTGTTTATGACTTAGAAAAGGTAGAAAACAGCCTTGTGGTTGCATTGGTGCTTGTCAGAGTCTAATTAGAATTTTAATCTCTTCTTAAAAAAAAAAAAAGAAGTGAGTTAAGGATGGCAAAGGGAAATTATTAGAAAGGCCTTCTAATGAAGCTGGGAGAAGAAAGGCTAAGTGGTCAGTCTGCTCTACAGATGCCAACCAGAGCTAGCTGTCCTCCAGCCCTTGGGAGGATAGTGCCATTGGCAAAAAGTGCACAGCTAGTGCGATGCCTGTGGCTCAAAGGGGTAGGGCGCTGGCCCCATATGCCGGAGGTGGTGGGTTCAAACCCAGCCCCAGCCAAAAACTGCAAAAAAAAAAAAAAAATGCACAGCTATACACTCTGTCCAGAGTGAAATATCCATGGCTTGAAGGAGGCTAGAGAATTCTTCCATCACTGACTTCTCTTAGAAGACATGGACATCACTGATTGGTGGGACAGAGCAGGTCTAGGTGATGCCCAAAGGTCCTTCCCTGATGTAGAATGTACAACCCTGTGAGGCATTTATAAAGATGAAAGGTATGATGTGTTCATATCAATGAAAAGTATTCATTACAAATTTATTAGCTTATTGTAACACTATCTTAGAAAATATTAAATGAAAGGGAAAATACAGAGGAATAATTGTGCCATGGATGTACCTAGAAATCTATCATTTATGCATGTGCATTTAATAAGGTTATACTAACTGATTATGTAATAGAGTCTGGCGTTAAGAGAACAAAGTCAATTTGAGATTTGTTACCAAAAACTGTTCATTTTCTTTATTTCAAAGAAACTTAAAACCTTTCTCATATTTATTTTGGCTATAACCATATGTGTCAAAAATGATGAACTGTGGCTGATCTTTTAGTCTACAAGACGTCTGTCCCCAGAGACCTCCTTTCTGTATCTGTTTAAGTTATTTGCCAGGATCCCATTGGCAAAGGAAATGAGAAACCAAGCCTACAGCCTTTGCCTAGAGAAAGTCGGCCAGATTCTGTTTCTCCCTCTATTAGACACAAAGAATAAAAAATGAAATAGGAAGGACCCCTTAAGGTTTCTGAGACCCTTTCATTCTGTAGATGGACAAATTAGAGGGCAGGTCTGCAGAGAGGCATAACTTACCCTGTGGGTAAAAAGACTTTAACCAATGTTCAGGCACCCAGGGGTCAGCTTCAGAGTGGGCAGCACTGTTGAAGGAGAGGAGAGGAAGAGGAAAGAAATTTGATGTTGCTGTTTAATTCATTGTACTCTCAGATTAAAACACTAAAACACAAGAATGCACCTGGAAATGACGCGATCCCAGAATACGACTGCAAACCTTATCTTGTGTACTTAACACCAGACTGAAAGGCCTGTGGTCCCACAGGTCATAAAAGGGAGTTTCCAGCAAAATTGAGGAGTCTATTTCCCTGTCCCCTGTTTGGTTGCCCATAGGCCAAGCTTTCTCTTTTCCTCTCTGCCTGGGTTTCATCCAAACCTGCCTCTCTTCAGGGATTATGTAGGTCAGAGTTTCTCAGATTTTTTTTTTTTGGTAATTGAATTTTTTAAATTGTGGCAAAATACACATAACATAAAGTTTACCATCTTAACCATTTTTAAGTGTACGCTCAATGGCATAAAGCACATCCACGTATTGTGCTGCCACCACCGCCATCCATCTCCAGAATTTGTTCGTCTTCTCAAACTGAAACTCTGCATCTGTTAAACCCAACTCCTCATTCCTTACTCCTGCCAATTTCTGCTAACCACCACTCCTTCCTCTTTAAATGTGACTGCTGTGGGTGCCTCAGGTAAGTGGAATCACACAGTATTTGTCCTTTTGTGTCTGGCTTACCTCACGTAATGTCGTGTCTCCGAGGTTCATCCCTGTGGCAGCATGTGTCACAGTTTCCTTCCTTTTTAAGGCTGAGTAACATTCCGTCGTATGGATAGACCACATTTTGTTTACCTGTAGATAATACACTCTTGAGGGGCTTCTACCTTTTGGCTACTATGTCTTGTAGTGGTCTCACACCCAAAGCCATTGTTTTGAATCCTCCCTGTTGTCTAAGCAGACCCCACACTGTCTACCCCTTTTGGCTATTACAAATAACGCTGCTACGTATGAACATGAGTATATGAGAATCTCTTTGAGTATCGACTTTCAATTCTTTCAGGTGTGTACCCACCTGAAACTTTTTGAAGATAACTTACACAGTCAGAAATATCTTTTACGTCATGCCCTACAAGAATGTGTATGCTGAAAAAGTGTTGCAGACATTACCTACCGTTACTCTGACATTTTCTGTTCAAGTAAGAACAGAAGAAGACTATGAAGTAACATACAATAGAACCTCTGTGAGTTGATCACCCGAGGGACTGTAACAAACTGGTCAACATAGAGGTGGTCAACATAAGGAGCTAGGCCTGCTATACTGATACGTACAGGTGGTGCATGTCTGGTCTATGAACATTAGGTCAACTTAAGGAGTTGGTCCACCATGGAGGATGACTGATTTTTTTTTTTTTTTTTTTTTTTAGAGACATTGTCTCACTTTACAGCAACCTACAGCTCCTGGGCTTAGGCGATTCTCTTGCCTCAGCCTCCCGAGTAGCTGGGACTACAGGTGCCTGCCACAATGCCCGGCTATTTTGTTGTTGCAGTTTGGCCGGTGCCGGGTTTGAACCCACCACCCTCGGTATATGGGGCCAGCGCCCTAGTCACTGAGCTACAGGTGCCGCCTGGATGACTGATTTTAAATACAAATTGCAACCACACAAATTCTCTTTCATCAGCCACTGCTCACAAAACACAATACATGTATAGGTTACTGACCAACTAATGAGATGCCTTGTGTGAAAGGGATGAAGGAGAAAGAAATAACATGTTCTGGGCTCTGCCGTATTTCTAGCCCAGGCCTAGTGGCTAACTGATCTCTTCAGTACTCCCAATAACTCAGAAAGGGAGAAGGAAGTTTGCAGTGACCCCTACGTAGACCACATAAGCAGCTGCTCACTTCAGTTGTGCTGGAGGCAGACAGTCTCTAGAAGTGAGTTTGGCATTTTTGCAGTGAGCTCCTCCAGTCCGCAGAGATGTTAATTAATAAACTTTAGCTGTTCTGTAGGCTTTAGCAGATGGCAACATTTTTCTGAGGAGCTGAGCCGTGGAAGAGTGTGGCTCATATTACCGCATTTATTGACTGCAGTGAGTAATCAATAAATATTGCCTGGCACTAACAGACTGGTTATGATTCTTCCCAATATTATCTTTCATAAAGCTCATTCATGCTTTTGTGTTAAAGCATTTCCCAGCATTAGAATATAATACTCAATAAAAAAAGTATTGATATGAATAAATGAATGAGTGTAGAAAAATACAAAAGGATGTTTGGAGTACCTTCATTCACTCTGCATTTTGTGCATCTTTCAGAAATGCCATTAGCTGGATTTATTCTTTCTCTTCTTTGGATTTTAATTAAGATGTAAACCTCCCAAATGCAGCCTGTATGTTTGCAAACTGAATGTCCACACCCCCACCTGCAGATAAACAGGACCTCTGTGCACCTGCATACCCTTCTCATAAGGATACTTCCCATGCATGGAATGTGTATTTTGTAGCAGGCACTCTACTGGACACATCGTCTTACTTAATCCTCATAATCCATTGAGGTGTGTTTTTACATCTCATAGAAGAGTAAAATGAAGACTCAGAAAAGCAAGTTGGCTCATGGAGGGTTCGCAACTGGCAGCAGCAAAGCCAAGATTCCAGCCAGGTTTGGGGTGCTCCAGGAAGGCTTAGAGGCACCACATCAGGTCTGAGGCCTGGGGGAGAGGGCACAGGAGGTGGAAGAGATCACATTTCTGAGCAAAGGGCCAGTATTTTCCTAAAAGCCATTAATGTCTGCACTTCCTCTTGTCAAGAGAACTATATCCCAAAGACCCTGTGAGGAGGCTAGGGAGAGAAGGCCATAGGGAGCCTGGCTCAGGCTGTGAGTGAGCATGCTACTTCTGTGCAGTGACGGGGGACTTGGAAATCGCAGAGGCTGCAGTCTGGAAATCATCTGACGGTCCGATAGCTGGCAGAAGTCAAATGACAGCTTCCCAGCCTCGGCCCACCTGCTCACCTCAGAGGGCCTTCTGCTGTTGGCAGAATGTATTTTAGTAAAGCTGTGCTCACATGGTCCCACTAAAGCATGTAAAATATGTTAGCCTCTGCCTGTAAGGTTCTATTGCTGAGAATTCCACCCACTTTTAGCTTCCTAAATGACTGAAATATCCAAAGGGACAAGGAATGTAGGGGTAATGGGCAGGTGACCAGACTTTTACACACAGGCATGCATTTACTTTTTTATGTCAAAAAAGGCCATTCCTGCTTTAAAAATAATGATTCTATGGAATTTCAAGCATTCAGTTAGAATAATACAGGTGTTGGAATATCACGATTTAGAGGTAATGCATACTATGTGAGGCTTAAAATGCTTTGGAAAAATAGGATAATAATATGAGATAATTATGCAAGGACAAGTGTGTCTTGAAACATAGGCTCGCCCTACAGATAGATGAATCAACTCTCTAAATAACACTCACAGCAACTAAAAAAAGGAGACAAACATTAAAACTTCCCGTTTTAGAGATAAAGAAACTCACACATGAAGGTAGTGTGGCCTAGCCAGGATTTTTACCCCAGAGGTATCTTTTTGCTTTTTTGAGACAGAGTCTCAAGCTGTCACCCTCGGTAGAATGCTGTGGCATCACAGCTCACAGCAACCTCAAACTCTTGGGCTTAAGCAATTCTCTCGTCTCAGCCACAATACCCAGCTATTTTTTTGGTTGTAGTTGTCATTGTTTGGCAGGCCTCGGCTGGATTCGAACCCTCCAGCTCCCGTGTATGTGGCTGGAGCCCTAACCACTTGAGCTACAGGCGCCAAGCCAAGGTATCTGATTTTGAAAGTTGTGACTGACTTGTTTTCCGCACTGCCTCAGATTACAGACACCTGAGCTGTGTTAAAAAGATATAAACAGTTTCCAGATGGCAGGAAACCCAGTGATTTGGGACTATTTCATTTGAAAGTCTGTTTTACACCAAAGTTAAATAAAGGGTTGAGTTAGATTAATTGGCTTCAGGGTGTATGGGAGAGAAAGAGTGTTATTCGTTTGCTTTTGGAGTTATAGGGAGTAAATAGAATGATAAGCAGGATGAGGCAAGAAGAATAATAGTTGGACGGAACTGATAACCACTCTCTTCACTTCCAGGAACAATGTGATGCTAAGGTCACATAACCCCTGTAGGTTCTGCACTCTGAAAACAAAGTTTTTTTAATAAGTAAATAGATAAAATGTTGTTACTTAGAACTTAAAAAAAAATCTTTTCCCTTGTGAGTCAGTTACAAAAGTAGAGCCATTCTCCGGTTGTGAGAGCTTTATTGACAGTGTGTGCTAAGTCAGATCTCACCCCAAAAATGTCCTGAATGTTTACTGTGTCCCCAGTACTTTACTCATATTCTTACAGCTCTCTGGGATAGTTAGCCCCATTTTCAGGTAAGGAATGTATGCACAGAGAGGTTGAGAAACTTGACCAGATTCTCACAGCTAGTTTGTGACAGGTAGGATTTAAATCCAGTTTTACTCCTGATCTCGTACCTGTATATTTTTTGGTTCAGTCTGTCACCCTGTGTAGAGTGCCATTGTCATCAGCCCAGCTCCTAGCAACCTGAGTCTCTTGGGGTCAAGTGATACTCTTGCCCTCAGCCTCTGTTGGACCCAAAACGGGGTCCAGCCACGATAGCCGCCCCCAAGGAACAGTCACCAGACTCGGGTCGATGCAAAAGCAAGAGGCGAGTTTATTGCTGACGCGTCAGGGTCCCTCAGCCGCTCGGGAAGAAGGACCCCGAACGGCTGTTA